>JAVQJX010054164.1:0-12775 GCA_036025115.1 Ambassis agassizii
GCTATAAATAAAGAATAGAAGTATAAGAAGAAGTTAATTTTACATTTCCTTATAAAAATCTGAAGTGTCTTCCATAACAGTAAAAATAAACACGTTTGAGTTTTGCTGTGTTGAACAGAATCAAAAGCACAAAGTGAAAAGTTATCAGAGTATCAGATCAAACTTTGAGGCTGGTGAGTGAGCGAGCCCGCGTGGACGCGCAGCTCAGAATGTGTGAACGCGCTCCGCCGTGAACTGGGAGTCGGAAAAATGGCGGCCAGCGTCCGAGTGCAGAAGCTCCTCCGACGGTACAAACTAGCGATCGCAGCCGCGCTGACTATCCTCCTGATCCAGGGACTGGTGGTATGGAGTCTGAGGAGTCTGGAGGAAGGAGAAGCGGAGGTGAGACACGATCTTTTTTTTTTTTTAATTCCGCCATGACAGCAACTCGGCTTGGATTTAATTGTAAAGCTAGCCGTTAGCTCGTAGCTTAGCTTAATGTTAGCTGATGTTAGCTGTTAGCAAAATTAGACAGGAGCGCTGATTCGACCCGGTCTGTCAGTGACCACAGAGTCTGAGATAAAGTACTCAGAGGGGCCGATCAGACCGGAAAAAAAACACGTGTGTAAACATTAAAGAAGCTAACATTTATTTTCCTCTGTGCAATGTGATAAGAGGAAGATGATACAACTTTATGTGTACGTGTAAACAAAAAAAAAAGTGATTCATGAATGATCCATCAGCAGGATCTGATTGATTCAGCTCACAGAGGTCAGGTCTCTGTGGAACTCTGTGATTGAACAGTGGTTCTGATCCACTGTGGGAACCAGGTCTGCCTCGCACACCTGGACTGCGCTACCTGCTCCAATCCTCCTCCTTTAGGGGTGGGGTGGGGGGGCAGCCGTTAACAGATGTGACCTGTGTGAGAGCCTCAGGAATGCAGGATGAAACCTGAGGTGACAATAATATCCCTCACAATGTGCATGTGGTCCTTTCTTTGAAGCTGTTGTGTAGGATTTTTTGTGGCATGTTGTGTTGCTGTTTGAGGCTATGAAGTCGTACAAATGCACCGTCAAGGCTTCAAGCTATGAGCTCGCAGCGAACCACAGGCGGTTCGGACCAATCCGTGGAAGTTTGAGGCCGCCTGTTCATTTGTTTTGGTTTGTATTTGCACCACAAAGATGGCAGCTTTCTATGATCCTCTGCATTGAAGTGTTCCGGCTTGTGATTGGTCAGTGCTGGTGACCAATGACTCACTCATGGTTTGCTAGCTGTTCCTTCCTCTTCTGAGATCCATTGATCAAATTAATTGAAGTTGAAAGCCAGGTTTTCTGGTCAGTTTTTTCCCAGATAGTTCTATCTTCTTATTTCCTGTTTTTGAATTCAGACTGCTGCCACCTACTGGTATGGAGGGTTATCTCCTCTCACATGGACTTTAAACGTACATGATAGTTGGTGAGTGGTTCAACTTTTTGGCTCAGTTGGTGCACTTCGAGGCTTGTGAAAAATAGCCTGTATTCTCAGGTTCTGTCCTCTTGTCTGCTAAAATAAAGCAACACTTCCCTTTAAGAGTTGTGACACATCAGGACGTGTGATTCAGTGTGTTGCAGAATTGATATCGAGTTTCTTCTATCACCTGTTTGCTTAATAAGCCTCCAGTCATTTCTTGTGCTTCATCAGGTGCATTCAGGCTTAAACATGCCTCAACAAATATACATAGAAAATGTCTGCAGGGCTTTTTGTTTAACTGTAACTCATCTGTGAAGGAGAAAATCTGAGCGCCATCCAAACACTTAAAGCCTGTAAAGGATGTGCTGCTCTGAGAGAAGAACAGATTCCTCACTTAATTAATAAGGTTTGTTTTACAGCTTCTGTAATGTGACCCTGCTGCTGCGGCTCAGCTCTAAATGCCGCTGTGTTGGCAGACATCTATGCAAATGTCAGCAGGAGGTCTTCGCATGTTTGCAGACTCACAGATGCAGAATCAAATTTCAGACTTGTGAACACATATTAATCATCACAGCCCCTCCATGCTCAGCAGGGGCACTGCGTTATCATACATCTGCTGGAATTGAAGGGGGGGTTCACAGTCACATGCATTACGAGCAGGAGAGTGACAGGATGACGGCGAGGACAGTGGAAGCATGTGCGTCCTCCCTTCCCGCTTCAGCAGATGGCGATGCTGATATGGTTACACTCCGCTTTAATTGAAAATTAAAGAGGCGGCCCGGCTCGTCTTTGAATCAAAACATTTTTGACGTGATGGTGTTAATTAAAAGCTGCGAAAACGAGCGATAAGAAAAATTGAAACGTTAGCTGTGTGTCAGCGTGAGAACATTTTCCTCTGGCAGCCAAAGTTTTCTTATGAATGTTAAATTCTTTCTGATCCTCATCACTGGTGTTTTTCATTCATTTAGAGGTTCAAGCAGAGCAGTAATGTTTAAGGCAGCAGATTTATTCCGATTTTTAATGGTTTAGGTGCAGATTTTTGTCTTTACCGGGCACATTTAAGTGACAACATGTAAAACCTACATTTAAAAATCTGTAAACATGGAGAGTTTCCACATGTACGTGCAGGCTTGGTGTCTTTTCACTGTGAAACCTGCCATGTTTGAAAGGCAGAGTGTCTCAAAAATACATTGAATAAATGACCATTTATCTCTGTACAACCAGAAAGAAACATAACATGAGTTTCTATCAGGAAAAGGAGCAGAATTGAAGATTAAGTTTCATGAAAAATCCACCATCTGTTCTGAATACGTGATTAAAAAAACAAAAAAAAATCCACCCCCCCCCTTCAGCACATCTGAGCAGTGAGGACTGAGTCACCTGTGACTAACAGACCTGTCACAAAAATTCAATAAGTATTTGGCTGATCTGCAGGCTGTGTTTACACAGAGTGGGAGAAAATATAAAACATAGTTGTGCAATAAAATGAATATTGCATGATTCAGAGATGGTGTACAGAAAGTGTGGTGTGGCCAACAGGAAGTGGTAACGTCCTCATGCTAAATGAGGGCTTGTTAGAGGTGCAGACGTCATGCTGCAGTTAAAAAAAACACAGGTTTGTGGTTCAGAGGTTGAGCGGCGTCCATGTTTCTCCTGCTGTGTAATTGCCTCTGACTGTAATGGCTTTGTGAGTGCAGTTGGCAGTCAGCAGCTGACTGTGCTGTATTGGTTGGCAGCTGATGGTATTGGCAGTGTATTATCTCGCTCCTTGCGCTGCCACGCAGCCTTTCTCGTGTTCTCACCGTCTTTGTGCCAGCGGTGTGAGGCGGCCGAGCCCACATTCTGCTGTATCATCTCACACAGACAGAAAGCTCTCAGCCCACTCGCCTCCCACTTCCTCGTCTCAGAGTTTCTCAAGAGCTCTTTTGTGTGATCCGGTA
Source organism: Ambassis agassizii (assembly GCA_036025115.1). NCBI lineage: Eukaryota > Metazoa > Chordata > Actinopteri > Ambassidae > Ambassis > Ambassis agassizii. The sequence continues at coordinate 3,369 of JAVQJX010054164.1, forward strand.
ATCTAGCAGGACAAAGCTATGATGCTGTTTTGGTTAGAAGATTGAAAAAATGGCTTCAGTTTAGTGTGATTTGAGCCTCCACTCCAAAGCTTCACACCAACAGTGACACACAACAACATCCTGAACTTTCTGAATGTTGCAAGAAACAAAATGGGCTTGCTTCTTGGTGGATTTTTACAAAGTCAAAGCAGCTTTAAGAGGATAATGTTGTGACATTTTCAGGAGGTCTGACTGCTGATGAGTCGTCATACTGTTGAACTAAGCATTATGTTTCTGGAGGTGATGGTGGGAGAAGCTAATCACTCAGTGAACCATCTGTAATAGCATCCAGGAAGTGACAGCAAACCATTTAAAAATGGTGGCGGCCCTCCATTCAAACTCTGCAAGCATTTCAGCCATGACATGTCTGAATGAAACTCAGAGTTAACCGTCTTTTTTTCTGTCGTCCTGATTTTCAAACATGATTTTTCTGCTCTATTTTGTCATTAAATATCAGTTTGAATCCGTTTCTGAACATGTGACCCACAAACATGTGAATGTGTTTTCTGCCTGAGGCATCAGTCTGGCGTTTGTTGATGTCTGCGCAGTGATTCACGGTTGTTGAATATGTGTGACTATCCACTTTTTGTAGATTAGCTCCATAAAAAGGCAGCGGCTGAGCTAAAAATAATCCAGAAAAGAAAGCCAGTAAACACATCCTTCCCTGCGGGACTCGGCTCTTGTCTTATTGGAGTTCTTTGTTTACCTTCTGACATTCTTGGATTATGAATCAACGCCTCCTCTCTGTCGCGTTCGTCCAAGATGTTCTTATGGAATGAGACTAAAACGTGCATGTCTTTTCTCTCCCCACAGAGAAAAACAAGACGGTCGAAGCTGCCTGACCACAACAGCCAGGATCCCAAGAAGGACGGCTCACAGAACTCTTTGTCAGGGAGGAACAAGGGCAGATGGAGCGCCAGGTTGGAGAGGACAGGGGGCACGGCGGCCAGCGCTATGAGGAGAAGGAACAGCCGCAGAGGAGGGAGGCCCAGCAACAAGCTGAAGAACCCCCAGGAGCGAGGGATGACGGGAGCAGGAGTCGACAGCGTAGTCCCACATGATCTGTCTAGCAGCCGCAACTTCAGCGAGACCCGGGGGGCCGCAGACGGGAAGTTGCTGCCTGCTCCCATTCCAGGCGAGCCGGGCAGCGTGGACGGGGCGCACCCAGGCCCCAACACAGACTTTATGCCTAAGTGTGATATTGTAGGCAAGGATGCACTGTCTGCCCTCCATCGCGCCGGGTCGCATCAGTGCCGACAGGAAATCGCCAACATCGTGTGTCAGCATCAGGCGGGGCAGCTCATGCCTGACAGTCTTCCTCAGTTCTGCCCTCAGCCTGGTGAGTTTACACTTCTTCCTTTTGTTCTGCTGGATTCTGGCAAATCTTTCTCTGACCTCTTAGTCTCACAGGAGTCCAGAAGCCTTACTGTTGAGTTTAGCCAGGCACTGCAGATTTAAAGGCTGAGATGGTTTATGGCTTGTTTTTATCACACTGGTCTGTGTTCAAATGCTCATTTTTTGATTGATACTTTTGTTAATCATCAATTATTGTTAAAAAAATGGAGGAAGTATTGTCAGTTTTTGCTGCCAGTGGTGACTGGTTCCAAGAGGGGTCTTTGTGCCAAGAAGGGAGATATTTCAGCATCACTATTGGACAATGAGTGGAGGCAGAACCGTCCGAGCTGTGCAGACACAGGTAACAGAGCGGGAGACACATTTCAGGCACCTGGTTCAGACCTTCTTTTTTTTAAAGGTTACAGGTTCACTTCGGGGGTTTTTTTTTGGGCACCAGGTGAGCAGTCAGTATTGATTCTTTCACTGAGGTAGACAGTTTAAACTCCAAAAAACATGATGAAACTCATGACATTTAAGCTGTCTCTGGAAGCAGGTTTCTGTAATAAATCACCCTGAGATGAAAAACTGCCTGCAACATGCCTGTTAAACTTTTCTTTTTGTTTTGTTTTTCCCTCATCCATTACTCATGGATCTCCACTGCTGCTGTACTTCCTGTTCGTGCCATGTGCACTCCATCAACTGCCTGGCTGCCTGTTTTCTTGCCTCCACCCATAGATTTATGTAGGGGGGGAACTTTTTTTGCACAACTTGTCCTGGTCCCAAACAGTCATCCCACGCCTCTGCTTTGGTTTGCCATTCCTTGAAACACAGTTGGCAGCATATGTGTGTGTGAAGCTTTAATAAGTGGGAAAAGCTTCCTGACTAAATCATGTCTCTCTGTCCTCTTTGTGTAGGTGTCTCATATCCGGTTCAGGCTGTCGGTGAGATGGAAAACAGCCTCCTGAAGGTGGAGAACCCTGTCAGGGTGGCTTTCGTCCTGATGGTGCATGGGCGCGCTGTGCGGCAGCTTAAGCGTCTCATCAAAGCCATTTACCACCAAGACCACTATTACTACATCCACGTGGACAAGGTAACCACACACTGGATATACTGGCCCGACAGAATGCATGTGGGCTGTATGCAGCTCTGTGTGGCGCTGGCTCCACTGAGCGTGCTAATGCCTTCAGCGGTGAGGTCCTCCTGCATTGTGAAGGTTAAATTTATCCCAGAGTGTGGTAAAGGGGATTAGCCTGGATAGAGAGAAGTGTGGTTATTCTTAGGAGCTGGGTTTAGTGCAAGAAAAGTCTGTGATCATGTGCTGCTGGAAGGCAAAAGACAAGCACAGCCGGTGACGCTGAGGGTTCAGGTGTGCCGAGCGGAGGAGCAGGCGCCTGTTGTCAGCGCACCTGTGCAGCCGGAAAGGTGGGGAGCTGCTCTGTTCTGCTGCCAGAGAGGATGGTGATGAATAAGGAGTCTCATCGCAGACACTGTCTCAGCCTGAGCCTCATCCATCTCTGAGGCAAAATCCAGTTTGAAGGATGAGGCTGTGAAACAGGTCAGGTCATACTGGAATCAGACTGCGAGCCGCTCCGTGTTACAAGCTTTAAGTCTGCTGGTTCTTCTCCTCTGCCATGCATTAAACATAGAGGACAGAATCAGAACACGCTGTTTGTGCTTCACCAAACACAATGAAACATCTCACAGTGTCTGCTTCTCTTGAGCTTTATTTGGAAACAGGCCGCTTGTTTGGGTATTAATTAATCTAATTAAGCTGCAAGAAGAAAATTCAAACATGCATTTTTTGCAGTGGACACACACAGCTGTGCATGAAGCTTGTCAGCTCCTCAAACTTCTTTCATCTCACTCCTCATGTTTTAATCCCTGCTCTGCAGTTTGCCGTCCTTTAAGCTTAGTTCAATTATTTCTGTCGTGCCGTCACTCTGAGTCGCTCAAAGGAAGGCAGAATCGTATCATTGCTACATTTTTTTTCCTCCCTCTGTTACCGTGACCCACAGTGCAAAGCTCCACATGGCTGTTGTTCTCAGATCAGATTCTCTTTCAACATGATCCAGCTCTGTGTGATGAGTTTTGGCACAGTGACAGCTGCAGATCTGAAGCTAGAACAACATCACATCTTTATTTCAGGAGCATTTTTTCTTTCTGTAAATTTAACTATTTATAGTGTGGTAAGATTGTAAGCTACTATCCCAATATGTAGATCAAAGCTAGCTGGTTAGCATGCTAACTTTTTTGAAGAATTCTTTGAATTTGTTATTCAAACAAAGTGCATGTGTCAAATCTTGCAGCGGTCGGGCTACATGCATCGAGAAGTCCTGCAGATCGCACAGCAGTACCCAAACATACGAGCCACACCCTGGAGGATGGTGACCATCTGGGGAGGAGCCAGCCTGCTGAAGGCCTACCTGCACAGCATGCAGGACCTGCTCGCCATGCTGGACTGGAAGTGGGATTTTTTCATCAACCTCAGCGCCACAGACTTCCCCACCAGGTTTGTGAAACTTCACAGCTAAAGCCTAAAGAGAGAGAGAGAGCTGTGTGTTAGCGACATTAAATTGATTGTTTTGGACACTGAATCACAGAGCTGGCGGTAAACCATCTGCTCTCTTGCTGATCGGTTTTGGCAGTGTTAATGGGTCTGAATGTCCACCTGAACGTCTCGAGGGGTGACCAGCACCTCCTAAATCCTGTCTAAAGAAGCCAGAATCAGTCCTTGACATCTTTATTTGTTTCTCACCACTCTGCAGGACAAATGATGAACTGGTGGCATTCCTGTCGCTGCACAGAGACAAAAACTTCCTGAAGTCCCACGGGAGAGAGAATGCACGGTGAGGGGCTTACTTAGAGGCAGTGGTAAATGATGGATGGAGGAATAAATTCAGTATAAAAATCAGTATCAGTGCAGATGAGCTTTCACTGCTAATCCTTCTGCTATTTCCTCTCACAGGTTCATAAAGAAGCAGGGCCTCGACCGTCTCTTCCACGAGTGTGACAACCACATGTGGCGTCTTGGCGAGCGCAGCATCCCAGAAGGCCTGGAGGTCTCAGGTGGCTCTGATTGGTTTGCACTCACCCGCCGGTTTGTGGAGTACGTCATCACCTCCGAGGACGACCTGGTGTCGGGGCTGAAGCAGTTCTACTCCTACGCTCTGCTTCCCGCCGAGGTGAACGAGCATTTTTATCTCCCCACATATACGTGTCTGTCTCAGACTTGTCCTCCCCTGCCAAGTCAGAAGAGCCGAGCCGTGGAGATAATGCAATACTTTAAGCTCTCCCTCAGCACAACTGCCAGATGAGAGGAGGGCTCTCTGCAGTGTGTCTGACAGTGTAGCCTCAGAGGAGGAGCTGCTGTAGAGCTGATGGCTCCGCTGTTTTTTTTTTTGCTCACGCCGTCCTCTCTCCGCAGTCCTTCTTCCACACTGTCCTCGGGAACAGCCACATGTGTGACACCCTGGTGGACAACAACCTGCGCGTCACCAACTGGAACCGTAAGCTGGGCTGTAAATGCCAGTACAAACACATCGTGGACTGGTGCGGCTGCTCGCCCAATGACTTCAAACCACAGGACCTCATCCGAATCCAGGTGAGTCCGCCACAGGGGGGCAGTGTGGAGCAGCAAGTCATTCAGGCCCAGAGGCATTAGTTTGGCTTCACAAAGCGATTGCGTGTATATGATGCATTCAAGGACCCTCAGAAAATGTTTTTGGTCATTTAAAAGTAATTCAGTATTTTGTCTTTCTCCTGCAGCAACTGACCCGTCCAACCTTCTTTGCCCGTAAGTTTGAGTCGTCAGTAAACCAGGAAGCCATCGACATTCTGGACACTCACCTGTATGGCCAGTATGCTCCAGGCACCGTAGCCCTCAAGGCGTACTGGGAGAGCCTGTTCGAGCAGCTGGACGGCGTGGGTTCTCTGAGCGACGTCGCCCTCACTGCTTACACATCGTTCTTTCGCCTCGGCCTGAAGAGTCTGGTGACGAGTCAGAAGAGCGCAGAGGCCTGCAGGTCTGTCCGTGTTTCTGTAAACAGAAAGAACACGTGTCTGTCTTTCTTTAACGCAAACGCATTTCCTGTATTTGCAGGTTTGAACCAGTCGGCATGCCTCTTTCTGTGCACATGTACTTTTATGATGACCGTTTCCAAGGTTACCTGGTTCGTCAGGAAGTCCAGGCTGCAGGGTCAAAGGTCAGGGAGACGTTGGAGATGTGGGCGGTGCCTCAGGCCACGCTTGTCCTTGGGACAAACCTGAAAGAGTTTGAAAGGCTGAAGAACTTAGATGTAAGTTTCTGTTCTGATGAGGAAAGCTGCTTTATGAGAAGATTCTCTGCTTGATACGAGAAATTAGGGTGCCATTATCGGTCAGGATCAGCCAAACTTTGAAGTTTAATTAGTTTAAAAAGTTTTAAAATATATATGTTAATGTTGGAACAAGACATTCATTCACCTGATCGTCTGGTAAAACATGAAAGTGTCTCTATTTTCCTCCAGATCGGCACAGATTGGGATCCCAAAGAACGAATCTTCCGTAACTTTGGCGGCGTGATCGGTCCGCTGGATGAACCGCTTGCTGTGCAGAAATGGGCCCGTGGTCCAAATCTGACAGCCACTATCGTCTGGATCGACCCAGCTCTGGTAGTGGCAGCGTCTTACGACATCACGGTGGATGTGGACGCAGAATACACTCAGTACAAACCGCCACTGCAGCACCCACTGCGTCCCGGCACCTGGACCGTACGAGTGCTGAAGCAGTGGGAGCGCGTGGCGGAGGTTCACTTCCTTGTCATGCCTTTAATATTTAACAACAAGGAGCCACTACGCAAAGGTGAGACATGGACCAACGCATGATTGTTCTTTGGTTCCACCGTTCTTCCGAGTAAATGCATCTCTCTTTGTGATTTCTCTCTGCTCTGCAGAAGAGGACAGCTGGCTCCATGCTGGTCCTCCGGGGAATCTGTACCTGGAGCAGAGCTTCCATCAGCTCAGCTCTGTGCTGAAGCTGCCTCCCCAGGAGCCCGCCATGCAGGCAGCCCAGCGAAACGCCCAGTTGGTGGGGAAGTCGTTGGAATCGTGGGTGGACAGCGCGGTGGGGAAGTACTGGGTCATCGGCGACCTGTGCTCCACACACACGTCTTCCTGCCCAGCTTTGAGTTTGTGCTCCAAGACTGCCTGGAGCTCCATGTCCCCGGATCCAAAGTCTGATCTGAGCCCAGTCAAAAGTGACGGGCGGATCAGGTAGCCCAGACAGAACACAGAGACACTGACTTCAAAACATGACCAGGAAAGCTGGACCTGCAGTGGAGACTTTAGGAGAACCTGTGTGATGCAGAGAACGTCTCTGAATGGCACATAAAGAACAACAGTAACGACTGCTGGAAATTTGCACATAGAAAACTGCAGGACGATGCTGAATGAGTACATGAACAGTCCAAGCTGTGATCAATCTTCATTTCAAGGGAGAGTGGAACCTCTCTGTCGTATTATTGTGCTTATTTTGAAGCATCACTAAATATGTGACAGACGGATGAAGTGCACTTTACTGTAAGACTGATGTTACACAGAGGTCACTTGGTTACAATATGAGGAAGAGGAGGAGACACTGGATGAGGTCACATCTTCACTTCCTGTTGCACAGACACATCCGTAAAAACCTGGACTGTAGCTCGGGTTAGAAAATGACAAGGAAAGCTATTTTATTTGTAATTCTGTTTACTTCAACATATCGTTTGTTTTTGACTGTTGATCCCTGAGATCGTGTTTCCGTTGTCACTATTTTCTGGTTAATGGAAGTGCCTAGACTGCCATCAACGCTGCAGACAGTGAAGGTTACATTCAGATGTAGGAATAGAAAACAAAATGGCTTCACCTCAAAAAATGTGTTTTTGTTTCTGTGAAGCTGAAGAGTTTTGGGAAACGGATCAATTGCTGATTGACACCACTTTCATGTTTGTGTGAATGTGTACAATCTGCATTCATGCACGAGTCCAGTGAGATCAGAAGGTGCACAGGAGCCTCTGTATGGATTGCGTGGTCTGTTGCAGCGCTCATCTGCACAATTAGCTTTAAAAATGCAGATTTGTGCCGTTTCTGGTGTAAAAGAATGCATTAGCTTAGCTTAGCTTAGCTTAGCACAGAGACTGGAAATGGGAAGAAACTGCCAACAAAATACAACTTTGTACACATTTTTTTCATCATTTATGGCAGATTATCTCTCTGTCAATGATGAACTAACACGTGCATTAAAGGCAACAGCTCATGTGAAGGTGCAGTTCCATGTGTCAGTCCCCACACACCTCCATGTTAAAATATCCAACCTTACAGCACTAAAATCTTTCCACCGTCTTAATGCTAAGCTAAGCAGTGAAAGTGGTATCAATCTTCATGTCCAGTGAATGCAGGACTATTTGAATACCTCCTGTGTATTTGTTAATATGCAGTATTGTCATTTCTTTGAGGTGCGTTTCTTTCACCAGCAGGTGAAAACAACACTGTATTGTTTTGATTTTAGTGTGTCAGAGAAGCTGAGCTGCCTTCACATGTAGAAGATGAACTGTTTACTCTTTGTAGCTTCCAGTCGTCACCTCACTCACCAGTGAACACCCTGTCTGTGTTTTTTTTTTTTTTTTTTGTCCAAGTTTTCAAGTGACCTTGTTTACCTTGCACAGTTCAGCCGCTTCAGTGAAGCCCCGGTTTTATTGAGATGAGAGCAGACTAATGAAGATGGGTGTAACAGATGTTATTTTTCTATCCGTCCTCCTGCCTGCTCCGTGTCCCTCTTTGTGTCTGCGGGGGGTGGAGGAGGTGTGGAGGTCTCCGTCCAGCTGGGGACAGCTCATAGGATCCACATCCTGACTCAATAAAAACACTTAGATTGAAGTTTGCCTTCCTCGTCTTCTCTTCTCTTGACATATTTATGAGGCGCTCTCCAGGGTGCTGAACGCTTCCTCATCACATCCTTGTAGGAAAAGCTCGACATGGTTTCACCTCATAAATACTGTATGTAACATTACTGTGTACATATCAGGCCGGAATTCTGTCATATAAATATTTAGGGGTAAGTGTGCTCGCATGCACAACACATGAGTTATCGGACATCCTGACTCGGGTTATTGTCCTCACAGAAGTAAAAGAGACGCACAGGTGACGACTTCTATTCTCCTGCTTGTGCGCAGAAATCTGTAGATGTTTTAAGAGGATGGATGAGACGCAGAGGAAAGAGGAGGTGAGGATGGCTTCCTCAGACAGCGCATATGGATCATCTGCAGAGGACGGACAGACGCCGACGGCCAACAGCTTCCCCTACAATGAGCAGCTAACACATAAGGTAGATCAATGACTCTCTGCACTCACCTACTCTCACTGTAGCCGTTTGTCTGGAGTTTGTGTGCCTGCTGTAAACAACAATATTCAAAAATGTAAACATAGAAAATTAAAATCTAAATCATATATAAATAATTGGTGTGAGATCCTCACCTGGATTACAGCTGGTGTCATCACATCATGTCATTTAGCTGATAGAAGATCATGACTCTGATCTTTAATCCTCAGCTCCACTATAACAAATAACATCAGAAAATCTGTTTTTGTACACAGATTTTATTGCCTCTGGTTTGATCCCTCTTGTTACTTCAAAAACCTCAATAATCTAATAACTGATGACTATTTGTGTGAGAAAATTTGTTTTGTGGTGAGCTGATGTCGAGCTGCTGCTCCTCATAAATTACATTTGTTGTTGCCGAAATCTTTGAAAACTAATGGACACAGATTTTTACAGGCAGTTTGGCTCCAAGCACATGAAATTTTAACATTTTGTACTGATTTAATGAGGGAAATAAAAAGGGTTTTTCATGCACTATTCAATGAAATGTGTAAAAAAAAAAAAGTAGACAAAATAAATAATAATACGACTCTCTGGATTCATTGGGTATAAATATAAATGCAGAATAAATCCATTGTTCTACAAACATAGAGTCAGCTAGTAATCTGCTATTTCAGCAGCCAGATAATTGGACAGAGGAA
>JAVQJX010054243.1:0-10836 GCA_036025115.1 Ambassis agassizii
CAGACATTATCATCACATATTATAGTTAAAGATTTGCAGACCAAGTCCAAAACAATTAAAGTATAATGTGTTCAAATAGCCTCTTCATTCTTCTGTAATGACTATAATTAGAGAGATGATTTGCATATTTCACTGTGTATCTGTGCTTATTGTGGCGTGCAAGCAAATGCAGTGCTTTCATAATGCAACTGCAATGACCGGAGACGGAATGCACTGCCAGATTATGATATCGATCACATTTTGAAAACCTTCATGTAGCCTCTTAAGGAGGCAGAGAAGCAACAGTGCTAGCTAGTGAGAGACACTGAAGAAATGAAGGAAAGGCTCGTGGAGTGCAGAATTTAGATTGAAGACACAAGAAAGGAGGATAGAGGGGGAGAGGGAGTGAGGGAGGAAGGAGGGGATTGTCTTGGCAACCATCCACCACTTCCTGTGTCTTCCTGTCAGGGCGTGCATCAAAGGCCGCGTGCATTTTGCCTTTCCACTAGACTCTGAATGAAGGAATTAGCAAGAGCTCAGTTCCAGCTATTTATAGCTTGTAAGCCAGGGTGATGGAGAGAAAGAAAAGGAATTTGAAGGGGGGTGCATGCATGGGTAGGTTTTAGTGTACGATGTGTACGTATATGACAATAATCGCCCTTTGTCGCATTCATGTGGGTCATAGGTTTGATCCACTCTCCTGTCCTCCATCCATCTTTTTTCCCTCGTTTTACTTTTCGACCTCACTTTCCCACCATTTTACCTCCTCCTTCTCTTTTTCTCTTCCCCACCACCACCACCACGCCCCTGCCATCCCCCCGCTGAATTTTCTCACAGCTTCCCAGTCATCACCATATGCTTTGGATGAGCAATGAAGGCAGAAATAGGATTTAGCAGCAGACAGTCCATTTAAGTGATCTTTTTTAGCCCCAGGAGAGTGAATTGACTTTACAACAGTACTTAAATAATAAGCTCTCAGGCTTTGACTATGCTCGTTCTTTCTGGCTTGGCTTCTGTAGCGGCGCTTCAGCAACAATCTGGGATATCATCTGATTTAACTTTGGGGGGTGGGGTGGGGGGGATTGATGAAGTGCATCTAATAGGATATGATGAAGTCTGATGTACCCTGTTCTATCAATTAAACCTTCCATTTAATACTTAGCCCACTCCCACAGGTTGTGCAGGAGTCATGTGAAGAAACGCCCACCTATTAGTCCAGGTGTTTTGAGCACTCTTTCTTTGTGTTTGTAAAGTCACAATTCTGCAATTTATCTTGTATGTTAGTGCTAACTTAACCATGTGGATGTGGTATCAGCCCATTAAATGGCTGTTTTTATCAGTTGTACCTACTAATTAGCGATACAGTCTCTTGTGGAGCTCATGTTTTCACAGTCCCAGCCACCTCTTACCATAATTAATCTTGGTTTTGTCTTTAAGATAATCCGGTACTTTTTACTGGCTGTGATTATGCAGTTGTTTTGCAGTGGTGTTTTGCTGGCGCAACCTCAACAGGACTTCATATAATGTATAGCAGCAGTGGACAGTCATAAATTGCCCTCACTTCTTCTGTGTATTTGCCTTTTTTATAATTAATTCCCCAGTTTATTGATACCGTTCACATTTTGAACTGCTGAGTCGGCCATTTCCAGGAAGCATGGTCAGCTATCCTGTTACCAGGTTGGTGGGGGGAGGGGGGGGGGGGGTTAGTCCAGCAATGCTGTGAAATAGAGATAAGTTTGAGTAAAGTAATGGGTTTTTATTGAATTTAAGTATGGAATTGGATGAATTGAATTGAATTTTCTTTTTTCATTTTAACTAAGAATCACTTTATATAGAACGTGTACAGTAACTTTAACTTGAAGAATACAAATCCTATTTTATGCTGCCTGATTTAAGGCATTACAGCAAAGACTGGACCTATGACAGGATCCTATCTGTGCCCATGGAAATTGGAAACAGATCCTGTTCCCAGACTGCAACTGTACTTGTTGTTAAAGTAACCTTGAGGGGAAAAAAAAGATATAGGAAGATCAAAGAACACAGCAACCTGTGAGGCTAACAGCAAAAGCAGAATTCAGCTGTCTGGGGAATAATAATGGCTCTGATTCACCTCAAGGCTAAGTTACTGTAGATGTATGCAACACACTCATTGGCACGTGTGCATACACATGTGCACTGCTCATTCTGCACTATATTGCTACCTCCCCTCTTCTTCTCACACATACACACTCCCTCTCTGTCAATGCAGCTCAAAGGGCCATCTCTTCAGGGGCTTCTGAAGCCGAGGTGACCAGTGGCGGTGAATGCAAATGATCCGTCCTACACACAGAAACACACAGCTCCCTCTGCCAGATCCCAGTGCTCACAGTGTCTCTCTCCCACAACACGCCGAATTGTAAAGGGGCGAAGAGAATGAGGGGAGAGATTAAAAGAAGGAAGGGATGAAGGGATAGAGAGAGAAAGAGCAGGAGGTTATCCAGAGGTAAGGCCCACTCCTCTGGTGGAACAAATCTGTTGATGTATCGGTGAAGGAGGAAGTCAATGCATCACCGCCACACAATTCGTCACTAGTCAGCATTAATGATGGAAATCCACTTCAATTCATCTGCATAGCTCCAACACTTAATTTAACACAGATCCTGACATTCCCAGATGTACATCCTTGTGGCGTGACATATGCACGCTTAATCATATCTTTATAAAAAGCCAGCATGTGACGGTCTTAAAATAATGACTTATAAAACTGGCATGCCAAATTTATCATAAGCAGGAGGTATTTATCATTTATACAGAGGCTTTAAAAGGCAGATACAGATTCTCAGCTTCTCTTCGTGAGTGTCTATAACGTGGCAACAAATGGCCACTTCTGAATTGTGCTGTTCCATTGCTTCAAACCTCACTGCCTTGTCTTGCATTGTGATGTCAGCCGGGCCGTCCAGCAGACAGTTTGGCAGCGACATGTGCTGCAAAGTCGTGTCAGCTCAAATATCAGCACCACGGACAGCGTCGGAGAAAACAGTCCGACACATTCACACAAACAGAATTTGAAAGCATACTCAAGGTCTCTCACTATATGACTGAAATAGTCTGCTTATTTAATACAATGCACTTTGATCTATATATTCTAGATGTATATGCACAGTCTTCTACATGGGGACTGTTGGGTCTAAGCCATTTTTCCTAGACAGTGATGGGAAATAAAGTGTGGACTTCAGTCTTTACACCGTCCCATCCAAATGATGTGTTATTTTTGTATAAGAGCATTATATTTGTCACACAAATTTATGGATAAAACCTTTATTAAGTCAAACATACATATTAATCCATTAGGCATATTAAGCGTCTTAGTATTTAAGCAAGTAAGTGCACTGACTGCCCTGAGAAGCATAAAACTCTCCAGTGAAGGTGTAAAAATTAAAGTTATTCTTCAAGGACGGCAGTATTTTTTCCATAAGGTGCTAACTCTATTAAACTTTTTTTTATTCCTAATCAACGTTTTTTTTATGGGAATATTCCATAAAAAGTACCCAGAGCCCTTCAGAGCCACTCTTGACTTGATTGTACAGTAAACGAATCAGCTACAGGTTTAGTCTCTTGGTGACACAACAGATTACACTGTTGGTGTTTTGGTATGATGTGGCTTCGGGGAGGCACGGTGGCAAGAGAGAGAGGGGTGTGATGGCAATTGAACTGTCTAAACGCATTAAAATAACATGCATTTTGTTATACCACTGCTGTCAACTCGGCCTTATTTCCCTCAAGTCTCCTTTATGTTTTGCGTTCAAGTTTAACAGGATTTTACTCCCAATTTTGCAAAACCTCACTGAGGCAAATTAGTATTAATGAAAAAGATGTTGTTTAAAGGAATATGCACTGCTTACATACATGAGGATAGAAGCTGATGAAAAAAAAAAATATATATACACATATATATATACGTCTGCACCCTGGTGTCCCTCTTGGTCCTTTGACCTAAATTACTCCCCATGCTCCATCTCAGTACTGCTTTAGTGTCCCACTCTCCCAGCATTAGGAGCTGTGCCTCATCTGCTCACTGGTTGTTAGTGTTCCACTGCTGCTGCAGCCTGCGGTGGAATAAGCTCTTACCAGACTGGCCTGAGAGTAGGAGGAGGAGATGGATTTAGATGGAGGCAGGGTGGACGGAGACAGAAACAAGCTTCTTTGTGTCCACGACACCCATACAAGACCTCAAATGACACTCAGGCTTTTTAGCAGCGTAAGCCATGCCATTTATGTCCCCTGTTAATATTTGCAGATGTGCAGTATTTAATTTAAAATCACACACATTTTTATCATATTTACATTTTTTTTTTCCATTAAGATCCAGATCCTTTGTTTAGATTGTTTGGAGATATGTTATAGCTGTTATCCAAGTAGTATCTGCTAGTGTAGGCAAGGCACATTTTGAAGGAACAGCTTGGTTGTTACAGCAACACAGAGAGTTCAAAGTCAACACGGCCTGATAAACAGCAACAGTGATCTTGAACCGTACAAGAAGGTTACTGCACAGATCATCAACAAGTCTTGTTTAGGGCTGAAATAGCCTCGGGGTTGAATGACTGTTCAAACACATAAACACAGATTGATCCATTCGTCTTCTCAACGGACAAAAAGACAGGGAGACACATCTCCTCAGAGATGAAATACTATGCGAAATGGCAGCCTGAGCCTGTCGACACGTGTTTTTTTTCTTTTCTTCCTTGTTTTTCTTTACCTTCTTCAGCTTCCCCATATGTCAGACAACATAAAGAGTGTTTGCTTTTCAAAGGTTAGCCTAACAAAGAGCACACACGGCCCCGCTGATAAATGTCAAAATGGTTAAAAAGCGGAACATGTCTTTTACATGCGGAGGCAAGCAGTGTTGTTCTGACACTGTTGTGAGAGATAGGGTGAGAGTCACCACTAATCTAATTTTTGAGACAGTATCAATGGTTATAAATCATGTTTTTAAATTTAGATAGATGTCTAGATGAAATAATAACATCCTGTGGTCATTTGTTTGTTTGGTTTTCTTCCTTAAATTGGTTACAATCACTACTTTCATCAAGATAAAGTGGCACCATAGAGTCCCGATGTTGTAGTGGTTACACAGCTTTTGAAAAGTTTCGAATGTAACTTAAATGAAGAAATTGTTCAGGTCTGCCTCACATTGTTCAGCACAGTGTAATAGACGCGTTTGTCAAGGGACAGGACAGACATATTGACTCGGCGATGTTCTTCATTAAAAGTTATGTGCAGTATTTACACTTGGGGTCTCCATATGACACAAGCAATGTGTAACTATTGGATTTCTGTTGGTCACCTTATGAACAGTTCACACTCTGCCATTATGTTCAGTATCCTTAGTTCCCAGTTGTTCGGAAAGGGGAGGATAATTTTGTAATGACTAAGAAAATCTATGGTAAATCTAAAAGCACACATCTATTCATGTAGTTGCACACATGAATGCATGAACAGATAAGCCTTACGAGTGCATGTTTGTGTGTGTGTTTGGCTACGTGTGGAGAAAATGTCTTTAACCTTCATGCCTACTCAATCATCACCACTCCGTAAATGTCACTCCATCCGCCCTCCCTGCCACATGTCTGTTTACTTCTCTTTCTGATTCACATATCCAGGTTTTATCCCTTTCTTTACTCATTGCCCCCCCCAACTTCATTTTCACCTTTCTTCCTCTGCTTTTAAAAATATTTTCCTCCTCTTCCCCCATTCTTAAAATCCATCCAACACCACACATGCTTATTTTCTTCTTCTCTTATTTCCGCCTCTCCTTGCCTCCATTTCTGTATAAATAGCACGCTATTTCTCTTTTATTTTGGGCTTCATCTTATCACTCCTGTCTCTCTTATACACACATTTTGAAATCCATGTGTCAGCATCCCCTCCATTTTTTTTCCTCTTTTATTCCCCCGCCCCTCCCTCTTTTCTGCCTACTTGATTCCCCCCCCCTCCTTCCTTTAAGCTAGTTTGGATCGATATATGTCAGGCTTGCGGTCTGAAACTTGAGAATGAGGCACCGAGAGACTGAAAAGGCAGAGCGAGCTGACACAGAGAGAGAGAAAAAAATGGTACAGAAAGAAGGAGAACTGTGCAAGGGAAAGAAATAGGAGGAAAGTGAAAGATGAATTGTTAAAAGAGGAGTCAAACAAAAACATTTAAGTCACTGCTAACACTAAAGTAATGAGACAGAAGCGCATAATACTTGCCATGCGTACTATTGTACATATTAGTGGGGGTGTATACCTGTAGCTGCAGCCCTGATTGGTTCAAACAACTGGTGTTAACTTGAGGGCTGATAATATTGATGTGCAAGCTAGTGATCACACCGACAAAGTGTGTGTGAGCGCTTGACTGTGATTGGCTGCAGGGTGTCCATTAATTCACAGACGTGAAGCTGCAGTGGACAGCACATCTGTCCTTTTGTATTTATACACTGTATATTATTAAGGTATATCATTTTGATTTGATTGTCAGCCTTCTCCTGTCTAGCAAAGTGTTAGCTTTGTGGCTAATATATGAGAAAGCAAACATCTGTTTGTTGAAGGGTTTCCTTATTTACCATATGTACATATACATATTTTACCAAATGTAATGCATTGAAATGACCCAATGGATTCATTTACTACTGTTTCTGTACAAATTTGAATGCATGCTGCTACTGCTACCACTTCTCCATCGTAGTCTACACTTCTCTAATTCCTGTTTAATTGCACACGGGTGCTTTTGTGCACATATTTATTCCAGATGTCTCAAAAACAAACCCCTTGTAGTGTATAGATATAAATACATCTAATACATTTTGCAGAACCTTCCCCACTTTCTTTTCTTCCCTGTCACTTTTTCATATCTGCATATATACTCCAGAGAAGAATTCAGAATGAGATTAAAGCATGCCAAAGCTAGCTCAAGCGCAGCAGATCTACTTCTTATAGGTCAAAAAAACAAGGATGGAGAGGAAGGCAGAAAGTGAGTGTCTTATAAATAATTCGAACATTTGAAATTAGGAGCCGGGAAGCATAATCCCAGAGTTATCAAGTACTTCTAAAATATGTAGATGAACTTCTTAAATGTGTGCTGCTTCACCTCTATAGCTGCGCCACTTTCATGTGGATGCCCAGTCAGTACTGAGGGAAGTAATGTTTTGCTGTATGCACGCATGCAGTGTATCACTTTAATGGAAAAATGCATAACTATATCTGGGCAAAACATGTTTTGGACACTAATTAGGCTGATTTTGAAGAAATGCAGAAATACACAGGAAGCGGTGAAGCAGTAATAGAAAGTTCATATACCCTCTTGTGCGTCCTACCTTTATCGTGCCTTGTTTTTTTTTCCTGTCGTGGCCTCGAACAGGCGGGGGACAGCATCATGACAGTCTCATCCGTCTTTTTCCTTTACTTTGAAATCCCCAAAAAGCCTATTACTCACCTAATGCTGCTACAGGCAAGGTTACTGTGTATTAAGTGAGATGGACATGGAGTGAAGGAGAGCGGTCCCAATAGTCCTCATACAGAGACTCAACAGGAGCTCAATAAAGAAGGAAGATTGTATTATTTGAATGGATCAGACCTTGACTTTTCCTTGCTGTCGTGCAACCATGGTACAAAGGCACACTGTGTATTTTTTTTTTTTTCCGGCTTTAAATTGATTACTTTTTTGCACTTCTGTGACATTAAAGATGGAGGTGATTGCACAGCGTCGTCTTGTTTGCTGCATGCGTAAGGCTCTCCAATTGTCTGATGAACAGTCATGCAAATGGCATCATTTAATTGAGGCAACTAAATTGAGACGTAACGATACAAGAGAAGCAGAAAACCAATTGTGACAGGGTGACTAATGACAAGGACAGGAGCTCCCAGCCAGCTCACACTGGATCATACCATTCATGTGAAAATAGGACCTTTTTCCACATTTGTTAGCAGTGACCTGCCGAGTTTAGCGGCCGAGGGAGCCGTTGTGTGTGATAATGAAGCAGGAGATTGGCAGCAGTACGTCTGCTTGACTATCACAACGCGTGAAATAAGTATGTACATGAGCGGATCTCAAAGGGGGCAGTCACATCTCACTCACCCTCATCTACAAACCTGCTCTCACATGCTTCTGCACAAATCCTATTGAGTTATTCATTCCATTCCTGCTGCAGTATTTTAGCTCCAGGACAATGACGATGTCTCCATCCCTCTTTTTTTTCCCTCCCCCCTTTAACTCCCATCTCTTTTGTGCAATATCTTTCATCGCCCCGAACCAGCGTCCATCTTTCACGGTCGACACTCACTCACGAGCTGTCAGGCACACTTCCATTTCCTCGTATATCATGCCGGACTGGCACACATCGCCTAAATGAGCTACTCAGCACCTACTTATGCCAAGCACATAAACATTTTTTTACACACAAACACATACATAAGAAATGATCTTTTGTTGTTTTTTTTGTGTGTGTGTGGGCTGTAAATCCCATAACAGTGCCAGATGAGACGCTTAAACGGGGCTCTATTGCATCAGGCGAAGGCGTGTTAAATAAAATCAGAGATTGTAGTAATAGTTCTGACAGGTATGTTGCATCAAAAGTCTTCAAGTAGTTACATAAACACAGACCTAACACATAAGAATCAACCTTAACTCATACAAACTCCAGTGAGGCCCTCCAAACAAACGTGCAGACACATTATCCAAGAATTCTAATGACAATGAGTTACAATGGAAGAACATCATCTTACCAAAAGTAAATATTGCTCACTTTTTTTTTTCTGTTTGACTCCAATATGAACCAACCTTGTGCAATACTGACGCCATCTTTTTCTCTCTTTTTAGCTGTTGTTTTGCTTCTCGAGGTGTTTAATCAGCTTTGTTGTACACGCTTGTTGATAGCGATAGTTTACTTACTTCACATTTGTGCTTTTAAATTAAGTTGAGATTTATAGAATATGCCTGTACCTTGCTGTGCATTTACGCTTGAACAGCTTGTGTGATCCGACACCCCGCCTGCCTATGGAGGCTATAAACATAATGTTTTATGGTGCTGCTATCTTACCATATATTATGGCTGGATTCTGTGCAATCCATATTACTCAAAGTATGTGGACACCTTTTCCATCCAGCCTATCCAACATATCTCCTGACATGCTAACTGCTGCTTGTTAGCTTTTAGAAATAAGCATCTTGTTGTGATCTGATTCATTGAAGTTCACTCGTGAGTCCTTCACCATCTGTGACTGACAGATGGCTCATCCAATCACCTGTCAAGTATTCTTTTGAAAGACCAAACAGTTTTGGCAAAACAGTTCTGTGGTGACTGCATACACACACACACACTTAGCTTTCATTATCACTACCTTCTGCTACCTACATTGTACCAGCCTTGTTTTTATTGGCCACATGGGTATTTGTCACAGCTCGAGCGTGATTCGGTGACAAACTGTCATGGTGGAAATAATAGGTTTTGGAGCAGAGCAGTACTATGTTCAGTCTGAAAGCCCGTCCACAAAAGACACAAACAGAATATGAGATGGACTTATCTATATATGTATGTATGTATGATTTGAAACACTTTCCTGTATTCCTTCTGAATAACTTTTTGTCTAGTGTGTCTGAACACACACACCGAGAGAAAAAAAAATCCTGTCATGCTTTTTAATCTGTCTTTTCCCTTGACGTCAGCAACACAAATAGCTCCGCAAACCTGTTGATTCTCTGTCCATCTCCACACCTCTTCCATAACACTCTGTCGTTCCGTCTGTTTTGCATGTTTGCTGTCGGTAGATGTGTTCCTTTGGCATTTTGTGTGTTTGTGTGGCCATTGGGAGAAGCGAAGCCTTACATAAGCAGCTTCAAAGCAGAGCTGCAGTCGGCCTGTGCAACACAGACATAGACGAACGCAAGGAGAGGAAGAGGAAAAACAACCTCACTGAGATGAGAGTGGGGTGTAAACAAGTGGAGGTCTGAAATATTCCTCAGCTTCTGCTTCATACAAGGCAAATGTCATATTTTTATTATACATCTGAAAAAAAGTATATGCAAGTATCATTATTTTTTAGTTCAAATAATAAACTAGAAAAGCAAATGCCAGATTTCTGTTTTTTAGTGTATATTAATAATGCTGGTATTTTGGGCGCCTGTGGGGGTACAGTCACTGTGTGTGTCAGGAGACTGATGGTGGTTGGGTCTTCACCAAGAAATCACCAAAGTTCCTCTTGATTGGGGGAAAAATGAGTCTTAAAATGTCAGGAAAACTAGCACGTTCCTCCCCCCACACACACACACCTTGATTCACACTGCTTGGCCACTAGTTCCAAAAAAAGATGTCAATCAAACTTCGCTTTTATACTCTTTTTCTCAGCATGTTGCTGGGCCAGTAATGGTTGCTTGATTTTTGCTTTCCACATTTTGTCAACCCCCCCTCTCCCTCCCCAACCACACTTACCTATGACAGACAGTGTAGTATTTAAACCAGTTCATAACTTGACAAAGTTTGGAAGAAATATATTGGCATGAATCACATTTAGATAAAGAGTTTTACAGTTTTATTCCCATTAAATATTTCAGAAAATATCAGACCAGATCAGAAAGAAATGAAGAGAGTAATTAATTATGTAAAAAAAGAAAAATGTTAAAAAGAATCCTTCAGATTTTAGGGATGCCATTACTACTTCCCTTATGTTTACTTGATGGAAAATTGAGTACACTCTTACAGCAGGCAACAAGCAGCTTCGGGAGGAGGGACAAGAAATTTAGTAGAGACATTATTCTTTACCTTGGATGGTTGATCATACAGCCTTTAAGCTGCTTGTGTTGTTTTTTTTAGGGTTGTGGTGATGCAGTAGTCTATTTCCAGCCCCA
>JAVQJX010054244.1:0-10272 GCA_036025115.1 Ambassis agassizii
ATATTTGATTTCATTTTTAGAATTATAAATCTTGTTTGAAATTATTTCTTTCACAAAATGTAGACAAAATATGTCAGAAACAATCTACAATAGTACTAAAGTCTACAGGTAACCTGCAAATATGCCATGTTTCTGAACTTTTCATGTCTAATCAAGATGTTTTTTTAGAGGCACGCCGTGTGTTCAGCAGGACTGGAGGTGCGACAGCTGGTAGTGACAACTCCAACACACTCTCCTGCAGACATCTAGCCTCCATACTAACACAGAGACTCCATCCTATTGTAAAAATCCACAACATAACACAATTATCTCCAACTAGCTGTGGTGCTATGAGGTTTGCAATTTTTACTATCTCCTCTGAACTACAGACCAAAACTGACAGTGACTAAAGTCTAATCAAGTTTGAAAGCCAAAAATTAGTGAGTGGAGGTTTGTGCATTTTTTATATATGTGCAGCTTTTCACAGATCACTGACGGAGATAAGATATGACACAAAAAAAAAAAAAAAGAGCCTGTGTGCTGACTGGAGATGTCCTTAGTCGAACTGGGCAGCATGGCTGCCCCTCCCTGCTTTGACCAGCAGCTGCAGTGAGGGGGAACAGAGCCAGGGAGACAGCCTTGATTCAGCATAATACCATGACCCAGACTAAATACCACACAGGCTAAAACAGAAGCAAGAGTTTCCTACATGCAGAATTTAAAAGCATCCCTCTTTCTTAATCCCTGTGGCGGCTATCCAAAATTTCATCCAGGTTATCAATAAAATTAATTTCACAAATTTATAAAATGCGTCACTGCCAACTGTAAAAATGACATGACTACCAAGATGCCATACATTTGTCTGACATAATATGGCTGCAGGATGAAGAACCAAATTATACATACAACCACATTTCAGAGGAACTGATGATATCAATGATTACGTTACAGATATAATCAATATTACTAATTTCCTGGTCTTTCAAGGGTTAGTTCCACCTTTGCTTCACCTCAAGTTAAAAGGAAAATTCTGAAAATGTATGCAATAAAAATCCATAGATCGACACATGACGCAATATATACATCACAACCACCACAAACTCAGTTTAAGGGGTAATACTGAAGCTGAAACTGAGGCAAATGCAATCTGACATTATTTCCACATAAGGAGTTTTAAGTTTAAGGGAAGCAGTCAAAACAAATAAACAATGGTTAGAGTTTCACTGGGGCCACTTGTTTTTTCAGTCATTATTACATAACGGCTTACGGATTCAGAGGTTAACTACAGTGTTTATTAAAATGACCCTTTTCTTCATACCACAGAGCCTAAGCTGGAGGCCTCAACAGGATACAGAGGTGTTCCTGGTTTGTTCATACAAATAACCTTCTTAAATACCAAAAGGGATTACCAAACCTAATGAGCTGTTGTGACACTTTTTTTTTCATGGAGGGGGGCATTCAGCTGCAGCCTTTAACATATGGTGCCACTCTGGGGCATGATGACTGCTGATATGATGATGAAGACAAACTATAGTCATGTGTTCAAGCGCATGGTTGTATGAAATCATATTTTGACCACTAAAAAACAGAATTAGCTTAACTAATGATGGCCTAAACATCAGACAGATTGTTTGTGGGATCTTAAAATGAGTTAATTAAGTAAAAAGCTTTCCCCACATTGGAACACAGCGATTCAACTCACTCTAAATAATAGTGTGTGTGTGCATGTGTTTCTAATGATCCATGAAAAACAAAAAGCACGATTTAGCTAAAGATGAAGAGTAAGTGGACTTTGGAGTAATTACTCTTTGGCATCCTTCCCAGCGTGTCAGGCTAACAAAGTAAGATATAATGTTGATTTGTCCTTTTTTTTTAATGAATCAGCACAAAAGGTAGAAGAGATGAAGTGTCTCTCTTTATCTACAACACTACAAGAATAAAAGTGACAAAATCCTTCCTTTTTCTGGCCTTGAATGGCCAGTAGTGACTAGATCTTTCAATCAGATCTAAACTTTATTAACTGGCTGTTTTCCATCATGCCTGGTGGAGCTATAACACATGGCTCCACCAAGCTTGTCCGTCTTCCCTTAGGCATTTGGCTGAGTGACACAGGCATGCCTGAAGGCAGAGGCACAGCCACCCCGGGCCCCTTAAGTCAAATGGGCTGCGACCAATGACCCACTTGGGCACATCCAATATTGTCATCCTTTTTACAGTATGTTTTTTTGATACACATCTAAAAAGAAAACCATGAGCACACCCTGCCATTTTCTAACAAGGCTTCAATTAATCAACATAATCAAGACATGGATCTAATGACTCATGGGGTCATCTGGTGGACTTGTTTGGTTCAAGAAGCCAAACACTGCGCCACAACAGCCTCACTATCACTGCGATGGTATCATTGTCAGCTGTGCATTCACGAGCTGAGAAGCAGATTTAATCTACGGAACAACAGTCTCGTTGCCAAACACAACAGAGTGGTCTACAACAAGAAGTAAACTGCATCTGCAAGTGTGTACCACAGAGATAAAAATCGACTATATACAGAATTACAATTGGCAGAAACGAAAGGTTTCGAAGTTTAAAAAAAAAAACGAATTCCTGTGAGCAATAACGAAATAAGAACAGGTAAACAGAAACAAGAAACGCCACTTCCCAACAATGAAAAACTCACAACATGCATCCTTCTCTCAGATTAACATCCTTGCCTGAGCCAAGGCCATCTGTGTTATGCCAGCAGCCTGGCAGTGAATCAGAGATGTGGGGGAGATGGGCATGGAAGGAAAAGGGGGTGAGGAGGAGAAAGAGGGGGGAGGAAGAGAAAAAAATAAGCCAGAGACCAGATTAAAAATTTGTAGGCGAGAAAGACATGTGACCATGGGAAGAAGGAAAACAGTGGAAAATCACAGAGCCACTTCTCATATCTCTCCATCTTTCACAGAAAGGTCTCCTGTAGGGTGAGCCAGGTAAAGCTGCTATCGCCTACATGCTACACTGAAAAGTAAACATGCATAGCAAAAATAAAATCATGTTGGGTGTACTGTTGAGACTTGATGATCTAGTCTAAGTGTGGGCACCAGTCTGCACTATTCAATGATTCTCCTCTGACAATAACAAAAGAGCCTGATGTGGAAAAACATCTAAAACCTGGGATTGCTGTTGTAATGCAAGAGACAGTTGTATAATAAAGACAGCATGATTAAATCCTTTCAGTCTACTGGTCAAGCTTATTAAAACTTCTCAGGTTTAAGAAGTGCCCAAAACACAATGCTGTAATTGCCCATCCACACAGACATCATGTGAATTCCTCCACCTGTGTCAGACCTGTGTCATGACCCTCCTCCTGACTGAGGTCAGACATTGACTCAGTCTTGGTGCCAGGGCATGCTTTTGGGAACCAAAATAAATTTACTGACATTTAAATGGCATTTAACAGGCTGTCTGAAAAATAAGGACAATGGGATCAAGAAGGAAAAGAAGAGTAAAATGTGTACAATTGGGAGAGGAGAGGCAGATATGGACAAGCTGACTTCTTTGTTACAATAATTATCTGGAGTCTCTTGTATGCAAGTGAAGACTGACGTCTCTTGAGTAGCAGGGTGACAGCTGTCAACCTGCATCATATACACATCTACCGAGTGAAAAGAAAGTATACATGGCTTTACATGACAAAAAGCCATCTTTTGCCCTTTTAATTATCAAAGGCAAATTATAATTTTCACAATTTAATTGTTTGGTTTATAAAAACATCCAGCTTGATATTTCACCCACAACACAAGCATCAGGGAATAAATGTTACTATAACGCAAAAACCGAAAGTATTCCATCTTTGGGAGCATTTTTGTCAAATCATAGTCAAGAAAACTACGCGTCTAATCTATCTCAGCATGGTGAGATGTTGACTTAGTACTTAAGTAGTTGTCTTAAGATGCTCAGGCAGTTTAATCTTTTTGAAGCAGTTAATAAACATAAAGATCAGATCTGGTAGACTGAGAGACTCTGTTGACCTCAAGGCTGAATGGTTCTATCTGCATAGTGTTTTGTTTATCCGACACATTCTAAAGGAGGCTCAAGGCCACAATACTATACATAAGAAAGATGGCTGCATAAACCATTTGTATTGTGAATGTGATGAACATCCATTATTGACTGTCCACTAGAGGAAGATTCAAAAAGTCACAGGGGAAAAATAACACACAGCAAAGTGCTTCCTGTTCCATATTCCACTGTCCATTGAGCCCAATTGTAGTTTTGTGTGGTCAAGTTGATGAAGTCGATCATCCATATGAATTCATAATATCTTTACGTTATCTTTCCTTTCATGTGAGGAGATGCATCATGACTTGTGCAGGTATGCATCAAACAGTTTGCATTCTTTCGTCTTGCAGGTTACTGACGCAGCATGTTTTCAGTACCCTATGCAAAGCATTCATCGAGACCACTGGTCACCACGCGGTTCCCAGCAGGCTATAGCGCACTTCAGCTGCTTCCTGTCTGCCTACCTCCTGTTGCACAGAGGGAGGGATGCAGGGAGTAGCACCACTCATAACATGCTGACCCACACACTCGCTGCTGGGAGTGAGCGCATTCAGTCATCACCGGCACTCTGTCCATTTCAATAACTGCACTCAGTGTCATTACATTATCAACTGGACAAACTGCAGGATACTAAAAACTAAAGGTTGATTAAACATAAACTGCTTTTATCTAAGTGGTGTGAACATAACAAATCACAGCACAGGTTTTCTTTAAAGGAGGACTGGGGGGGGGGCAGTCATGCTTACTACAGTCCCTCTTAAGCCTCCTGGGAGAGAGAGAGAGAGAGAGAGAGAGAGAAAGAGAAAGAGAAAGATAATCCCTGCTGCAGTCTCTAAAGGACGGAAATAATTAGTTAATACCTTTGCACAGCCTAAGCTTGTGATTTCCTTGTGTCTGTGTAACACGAGAAAATAGACGGCCCTGGTGCCTTTGCAAAACTGCCGATCACTGTACGTCAGTAGCTGTGATGCATCTTCACATCAGCAATCACTTTTCCAGTGTAAACCATTTAAAATTTAGTGGTAGGCCATTTGCGACTCCTTCATGAGGCTGACTGACAGCTCCCTTAAGACATCTCCATTATACTATCATGATGTGTGAGATGAGAGGAGAGCAGAAAGAGGGCGTCCTGTGGGAGTAAACTATTCTTGCACTAATAGTAAAGCACTGATTTGTATGTATTTATCAGAGAGGAAAAAACAGAGACAGCCATGGATATTTTTGGGTTTGACAGTATCTTCATTCGTTTGTGTTTCTTAAAGTTAAATAAATAAGCCAGATGGGCCGGATAATTAGTTTTGTTTATTTACCTGCAGCTCACACCAGGCCACTTCCACCCAGGTCTCTGTATCCAGACCTTTGTAGACCGTCTTGAAGGACCCTCTTCCCAGCTCAATGTCAAATTTGAGGAACCTTCCTCCCGGAGATGTGGAGACTGCCTTCATCTCTGCCTCCTCCTCGTTCTCCTCGCTGGCCGCCTTGATGGCAGTTTTACCACCATCACTCACGCATGTAACATTCAACGCATCTCCACCTTTCTCCCGGTCCTCATCAGCACTGGCGCTCTCTGTTGCGCTGTCCTTTTGTCCACCTTGACTTTCAGTGCTGGACCCCCCCTGTATCCCACAGCTAGTCCCTCGTGTCCTGTCCACTATTGTTCTTAGATTAATGTTCAGGATCTTACTGCTTTTATCACAGTCAGGTGCTTCAAAGGCCTGCTCATCGTTGTCTGAAAACCACAGGCTTCTCCTGATGAATCTCTGATGCACACTCCTCTGATAACTTGAGGAAGGGTAGGCGCTGGGGTCACTCCCACCTCTCAACACTGAGTCCACATGATTGACATTTCCATCACCCATGGCTTCATACATATTCATGGCCAGATTACACTGAGAGTTGGGCACAGACGTATGTTTCAGCTCTGAGTGTTCCTCAGAGTTTGAATTAGACTCCGGCTCCATGGTGGATTTATTATTTAAAAAAAAAAAAAAGTTCACTCACTTTGGTTTCCAGGTCATTCTTGCCATGGCTAGACTTCCCAAACGTGCAGACTTACAGAAGAATACCTGCAGCGCCCACTCGGTGACGCAGTTTGCCAGCAGAGGCCCTTAGCAGCACACAGAAGGATGACAAAGACGAGACTTTATCCAAAATAGAGATCTGCAAAACAAAATGTTGCCTGTTAGTGCAAAAAAATAAATCAATTCGTCATGTATATAGCAACATTGAAGCTTACTGTGAGCTTCATACTGGCTAATAATGACTAAAAAAAATAAGTTAGCAGGTTTAATTAAAAGCGAATGGATGAACAGACAAAACCATGAGTTAAAACACGTTTTGAAGAAGCCATCATCATCCAGGTGAAGCTAAGTTAAGTTTGTCACAAGACACGACTTACCTTGTTCGGAAAAAGAAAAAGAGAAACAGAGCAGAGTGAGAGCTGCCAGGTCCTGTATCGATAACACGCTGCTATCATTAGCCGACAGTCCACGACAAAAAGGTGGACTTTAAAAAACGCCCTATCTGCATATTATCCTCATTTTCACGTCTCGGACCAACCAGAGCGACCACAAACAAATCAAATATCCACCCTGTACGCTAACTGAACACAGACTCCATATGAATGATTAAAAAAAAGAGGAATATGTTGTATTTATCCCCTCTGAAGTCCTCGCATCTCTCCGAGCTGCAGCTCCCCGATGTCTGTTTGTCGCTGAATGCGGAGCGTGTGTAGTTTAAATACCACTCTAAGACACGGGATTTTTTAGTTTCCCCGAACTCCACTCGATTGTTAGCCTACACGGACAGCTGTTTTCGCTTGTCATCGTCTTTCTCTCTCCCCATTAGGTTAATACACCGGTGAGAGACGCACACAAATGTGTTTCTCATTCACTTGTCTTGGCTCCACGCCCCTGGTAACGAGCGGAGCCAGCGACCAATCACACGGAGGGGAGAGAGAGGGAGGGAGGGAGAGAGAGAGAGAGAGAGAGAGAGAGAGAGAGACATCATGCCGTTGCACTGCCCAACAGTGAGAGTCACTTTAACATGACAAGACATTAAATGATAATTATTTCTCACATATCTGTGATGTGCCCTTCACACATCCAAGTGTCTTCTTCCTTCCTCTCTCCGTCTGTCTCAGAAAAATCACAAATCACACTGTTGTTATGGCACCATACTAGATTACAACTACATGCTGCTGCAGGTTCTGTCTTATCTTCCCCTTCATACAGCAGGGACGCTCAGCTTCTCACAGTCTGCAGCCCACACATGATGAACATCAGCAGCAGGGAAAGTGGGGCTGAGGTAAGGAAACATTTTTCAGATATGTAGGAGTTTGTTGATATTGCTTTGCCTGTAGCAAGAGTTTTTTTTTTTTTTTTGCATTTTTCTAACCATAATTTGGATGCTAATGGTCTGTTTATCTTGCATATGCTGGCTTTCTCAGTCTGTTTTCCTTGTTTGCCTGGCTGACTATTTGCATGATATTTGCACCATATCAAGGATTCCCTATTAAATTTTTCCTTGCTAATGTATAAACAAGTGCTTTGAGATGGACACACATACACATAACAGACAGAAGTGTTAATTCCCATTCATTTCTATAAGTAGGCTTACATTTCAATGTAACCTGATCATGTCAAAGGATCCACCATGTGTGGTTTCTCTGCATCACCATGCTCCTATTGCACATGAAAAGGAAAAACTTTCTGCAGAACAGAGAAAGAAGGCACGTGCACACAGAAACAAGATGATACATGAAAACACCCAAACAGAGATGTTCATGTCCGTTACGGGCGCCGCGCTGGGTCAGATGACAGTCTGCTAGAGTAGTGAAGTATTGTTGGCACCTGAGTGACCTTATAAATAATGAATTAACTCTTTTGTTTCCACTTCACTGGCCTAAATGTGCACATAAAACACACAGACACACACATGCACATTATTTTTATATAATGCCACAGCTAGATTGTTGCAGGAGGACTGCAAACCTTTGAGAGTGTTTATTATGGTTCATGTGGCAATTGAAGTTGCCATTTGACAAGTAATTACAACATGCAGTCGTTGCAGAGTTGCAGCATCCCGTTTAACAGGGCAAGGAAATGGACTTCACTCTGTCATCTCCATAGTCAGTGTCTTAATAGCGCCATTTAATTTCCGATAGATGTGTGTGTGCGAATGAGGAACAAGTGAGGAGGAAGAGAGAGCCTGAGATACTTCCCTGTGACTGTCAGAGCAACAGATTAAAAAAAGAAATACCCACACGCTCAATAAAATGAACAATTGATCTCATTTGCAATGTGTCTCCCACCACCAGAGTGAATCAATAAGAGTGGAACCAACCCCACTGTGGAGTGGAGGTCTCATGTGCAGACTTTCCACAGGCTTTTAATATCTGCATCTGTGTAAGGCTGAAATCTTAGACCAGTCAGATCTCATGTCAGATTTCAGCAGGCTGCAGCTCATTCCTGTTCTTTTGTCTTTTATCCTTTAAAAAAAATCCTTCAGTCCTTTTGGAATGAGAGCATTATTTTATTCTTCAAGTGTCATAGCTGGATATTTCATGTTTGCTTTGCACTGTGTAAGGCTGTAAAACTAAAAGCTCTACAGAGAATCATGGAAATTAGATTTACAGTTGGGTCGATCCTCATCTGGATGAGGGCCAGACTTTGAGGTGAGTGAGAGAGAGAGAGAGGGGGGAAGACTGCTGATAGGACAGGATGGATAGAAAGCAAAGAACTGCTTATGTATGAGACAAAAACACACACAAAAGGAAAGGAAACACACACACATTCAGTCACTGAGTTAATTTGTTCTTTCATCATCCTAGTGCTGAGCAGCAGCAAGTTCAATTAGCTAAATAATAAATGCAGGGTCTCACCATGTCTTAAGTGGTTATCTTGCATTGTTGCTGCAAAGAGTTTTCTGTATGTCAGATGCAGAGCTTAATGGTACAAAAGCCACGCTCTCTCAGTAGCTGTGACATGTGGGTGTTTAGCTTACTGTGGGAAAAAGGCAAACAAGTTTCGGATTAAGAGGGGTGGTTGAATGAGTTCATCTCTTTTACATGGAAGTCAGCCAAGACCTTTACAGCAGTTGACCTGAATGAATGAACATTTTTCTTTAGGTTTAAAGATTGGCTTCAGTCTCAGGAATTTCAAAACTGCAGCCCTCCCAGAACTGTGGCGAGTGAAACAGGTGACCATGTTGCACTGCAGCTCTAACTTTGGGGCCAGCATGAAGGGAACAAATGTAAGGAAAGAGGCAGGGTTCAGTCGCTTCATGGCTTACTGTTAGACTTTTAGACTTTAGATTTTTGCTTGTCTGTGCCAGGCTACAAGTTACGTAACAGAAATGTTGCTGCAGTGTGAGGCTCCCAGCAGCTTCAGATCCTCAGGTGGCTGTTACAGCCATTTACCCGCCTTGGCTTTGGATCATTGATACCTTTTGGTCGTTTCGTTTGGCTTGGGTCTTTGGGTTGGGTTGGGTTTTTCATATTCTTAATTATCAGACTTTGTACTCTCTCATTTACATTTAATTATATCTACCTTTAAACACCGTTGCTGCTGTTTTTTAAGCATCAACTGTTTGCAACTTTACCTTAATTTGAATGGTGTGACTTTAATGTTACTTTGACAATTACTGTTTCTGATAAAATATTCAATATCTCTAATGAAGCACATAGTTTAATGGGTTTTATCAATACCAATTAATTCATACAACATATACGCATCTTAATTGTTGAAACTGAAAAAGAAGTCCTATTTAAATAAATGATTGAATTTCTCTCCTCACACCCACGCACGTCTTCAACATCTGATCTGATTCTGCAGACAGCAGGATATGTTAAATATTATTGCATGAATCCATCTGTTATTCCACTGAGACACATAAGCGAGAGTTAATACAGATTCAAACAAGTTTTCCATCTCTCGCTGTCTTCCCTTACCGCCCCTCTCTTCCCTCAGTGCCTCCCCTGAGTCTAATTCAGAGTAGAAATGCAATGTGAATAATTCATCAGAAAAAAATAAGCATTGAAACCTAGAAGCAGCGCGGAGCGATTGACTTAATGAGAACCTTTCTTTTGTTTTATAGATGACAATAGATCTAAAATGGATGGGTGACTGACAAGCATTCAAACAAAGGTGTATACAGATATGCAAATCTGGGTGCTTTTTTTCCAAGTTCAAGTGTTACTCAAATGAAAACTGGGACAGATGTTGTCTGTAATATGTGTTTCTGCAGGTGTAG
>JAVQJX010054321.1:0-15532 GCA_036025115.1 Ambassis agassizii
AGTGGCGTCCTGCCCCACGGGGCCCGGTAACTGCGGGTTGCCCCCCCCCCCCCCCCCCCTTATGTCCCCTGTTTGAATTCATGCAAAATAGCCTTGTGCGCTGTTTTGTAATCCTCACATGACTGTAACCACAGTAACGCTAACATGGGGGTGAAATTAACCAGGATATGACAAGAATCCACGGTACCACCGTCCAGTGGCCAAAGCAAAAAAAAAAAGAGCATTCACCCACAGAGACAGAATGCTCGTAATGCATTCGCAAATGTTCCCAGTAATGAGCATTCCTATTCTTTGATTTATTGTAATCATGATCAGTAGTAGTAATCCTCTCAGTATGTGGCAGCCTCTGTGAGAAAATAAGATACACATGAATGCATCCATGCAGCAAAAGATGCCGATTTGAAGGTATGTGAGTATACAATAATAATAAATAAAATCTATTTTTAAATGACACTTTGGAGTGGACAGAGTGATTTAGTGTAGGATGCTGTTGAAGCAAGAATTTTCTGGACTTTATTTGAACCCGATTTGTTTGACATCACATGAGCAGACGAGGCAGCGCAGGAATTTGCATGCAGGTACATTTTTGGACGAGCTTTGATTTGCATGGAAGCACATAATTCAACGAGCTTGACTGTTCACCTAATGTGCATGAAAGAAAGAATGACCACAATTACCCTATCTGCTGCAGCGAGGAAACAGAGAGTATTACTTTTTTTTTAATCCAGAAAAAGTGTGTGTGTTTCAGTATGTGTGAAGTGGGCTTTGTTTACTTTGTTTTCACTCCCTCAGGTGTCACAGGGAGGGCAGAGGGATAGGGTGACCTGATGCGCCCTGGCTGCAGCTCCTCTGCAGAGGGATGATAAGCTCCTTCAGAGTTGTGTGAGACACGTAGATGGGGTAGGAAGCTGCAGCATCTGAGCATGACACAGCTAGGGTGACAAGATTTGATGCTTTGCTGGTGATACAGTTCTATACCTTTCATGCAGCCAAGAAAGACAGACAGACAGATGGGGAAAGGGAGGGTGTAGTGCATGGGGGGGGTGGGGGGGGTGTCTGTGAGTGTGAGCCATGATGAGAGAAAATAAGAAAACAGAGTAGCAGGAATAGGCAGAGATAGAAGGAATAAGGTGCAGGGGGGAGGGAGGAAGAGACCGTTGAAATGTGAATTTAGTGCCGCCAAAGAAACCAGGACTGCACCGCTGCTTGTAATTGGATTGGCTCCCTTCCCAAAGAATTCCCCCACCCCCCACCCCATCCCCTCCTCCATCTCTCCATTTACCGCTTTCCCATTCAATCGCGCTACCTCCTTCCCTGCCTCCTCTCTCGCTGTCCCTGCAGACCAGCTCCTGTATACGCTGCTGTTTCCTTGGCTTAGCTGGAGCATGGCAAAGCATGAGGGATGGTGTTGGCGGATATCGCTGCCTGTGGCAGGCTTTTGTAGGGGATTGATTGAGGAAGAGGGGTTAAGAGGGTGGGGGAGTAAGCAGACACTAAGGTGAGGAGAATGCATATATAGTGTGATAGACTGCAGGAGACAATAACACCATATTTGTGAGCCACATACAGAGTCACATTGTTCATCTTATGTCATATGACATGATTTTATTTTGCTGTGTGGGACTGGATAAAATACACTGTGATGTACCATGCATTAACATACATTTTTCATAGTGTTGATCCATTCAAAAGTGCAAAGCTAAGCTAAGTAAGCACACGTGACATCTGATCGCTCAGACTCATTTGGACATGGTCTGGGCATGTGTACAAATGGATTTGGACCACGTTAACTGAATTGGTGAAATTGAGCTGAGTTATTTGTGTAGATTATGTATCATGAGGCTTTCAGAAATCAGTTTTGGATTCCTGGGTATCACCATTGACGGCAGAACCATAGAGGTTCATCTTCAATACGTTTTTACACTGCAGGAAGACTATGGGCATTCCATGGCAGCCCACACTATTGTGTTCTAGGGGTTGATTGTTTGATCCTTTACCACATTGGACACATGAAAGAGCAGATCAGGCGACTGTTTCTCTGGTGCCTCTTTACATCTTTAAACTTTAAGCCTCCAGTGACTGTATGAGTTATATTTCTTATTCATATTTACATTCTTACTCACCAGACTGCGTATTGTACACATCAAGCGCCATCATCTACAATATCATGCCTCTACCCAGATACCCAAAGACTGCTACAGGGTCAAATTATAAAGATAGCTGATCTGCTATGCAGTTTATTCTTGATATGCGTTACCCCAGAATTGCGTCATGCAAATTGGAATTGGCTGTGTGTGTGTGTGTGGTTCACTTTGTGCTTAAGCACAGACGTATCCCACATGGGGACCGGGATCGGTGGAAATCGATGATGGCATCAAGGAAGAGAAGAGCTGTGGGGAGCATTTCCTTTGATATCGATAGAGATGGCGGGCACGGCTGCACATGTAAAAATGGATGCTGAAAGACATCACTGCATGAGATGAATGAAGATGTTAAAGCAAGCTCAGCAGAGGCACATTCAACATTTCCCCTGTTAATCAAAGACAATTTACAGAAAAAGTGAACATCCTGCATCTGACATCTTTCACAGCAGCAGCGGGGGTTAAAAGCTGTTGAACCTGGGACCAAAAGATTCCCAGATGTTGTTATGTAATGTCATGAAGATTGATATGAAAATGTTTTCGAGTAATTTCAGGTTAGCGTTACGCTCCCTTATTTAGTCGTTTTGGGTCTATGAGCAGCAAACCACCGATAAAATGTGTGTTTTTCTCGTCCTCATGCCCTGATGACTAATGATGAATTGGTGTGGATGATTTGCCTTGTAGCTGTGGGGGAACAACTTGAAAGAGTGGTTCAGGTGTTTAACTGGACAAATGTCCCGCAGAACTGGTTAACACACTGAGTGCATGGCTAACTCACATGGCTCCCTGTGTGTCGTACAGACAGTGCTGGAGTGTCGCAGAGGGTAGCAGCTGATCATAGGGCATAACGTATTGCAGACTTGAAAGGCTTGTAAATGTAAGCAGCTGCTACTACGGGGCCCTGGTGGACAAGTGGTCAAACCCCTCCTCCAACCCCACTTTCACCCCTCTGAGCTCTGTTCACCCAGGCAATGAGCCGCAGAGAATTAGTGCTCGGATTTGTTTCCCTCAGAGGGAATGCGATCTGAGAGCTGTGCCTGTCTGGTCTCTCAGCCCAGGAGCTGCTCACCTGCTTTGGTGTGAACTGACTTTGCCTGGCCTGGATTTGTATATGGAAGCGTGGGATTATCTGAGCGGATTTATTGCACCTCTGTTCTCAAACCCTTGATTTTTTATGTCTACTAAAGCCAACTTAAGTTGTTGACCTGGTAACAAAGAAGAATATTAGTGCAGAAATAAAGGAGGTAGAGTGAGAAAAACAGGTGTGAAAGGATGGAGACATGCAGATAGAGACCTAGACAGAGAGGGCAAGAGGGGCTCTAACTAGCATTGGGGATGATGTCCTTAGCAACAGCTGAGGCCCATGGCAACAACTGAATTGAAGCTCAACCTGTTCCCCCAGGGGTACAAATTACTCTGAGAACAGAAGTGAGAGGTCCTGTCACCTGCATCCTCCAACCACACGCACTCCTGCTGTCCTTGTTAGACCATTGCACTGACTACAACTAACAAAAATATCTACAAACACAAACTAACTCCATTACAGTTGTTAATTGCAGCATTTTGTCTTGTAATTGCAATAAACAAAGAAGGAATCATTTAAATGACTTTATTAAACAGACTTGCATTAACCTCAAGCTGACATGAAAAGAAAACACAATTACAAGAGAAAAGAAGTGTCACAATCACCACCAGGTAGTTTGTTTCCAATCATCATGGTCATAAATTGTTGTTTCTTACTGAATGCTTTCTATAATAACCATTCTATTACTTTGTTTCAGATTGAACAGCATTTTCTAATTAATCCCACACAGAAAGAATAATTGTGTTTCATTGTTAAACTCTTGTTGTTAAATATGAAAAGAAAATCTCATGCACCTGGTTTATAAAAGCAGCTGGCTAACATTTCAGACTTGAAGACTTAAGGATCATTTCAGCTGAAGTAACAGCTGTCAACGTGGATCTGTTACAGTCATCTTCAGGACTCTCCTTGCCTGATTGCCGGCAATCTTTTTAATCATGTTACACTAGCAGCACAGCCTCAGTTTGCCTACTGGCAACAGCTGGGAGCCCTGCATAACCTGGAGAAATAGCTTTTTCTAGTATAGTATATTTTCTTTCCAAAAAAACTTGCAACACTTGAGCTGAGAGAGAGGCTGAATCAAGGCAACACTATTTAGGAGGCTACAAACAGAGGTGAATTTTATTTTGGCATTATCTGGACCTCAGGCATCAGTGCATGGCAGCTCACACAGAGACTGTCAAGCTTCTCTGCAGCCTCTTCAGAAAGTCGGGATGACCAGTAAATATTGTGAAAAGCACTGTGAAGGCCGACCTCATGGGGAAAACCCTCTGATCAGCAGGGGGGCTACAGAACATCCATAAGGAACTTCGGTAGAGCCTGGAGATTCGAGTCCTCTGTTGTATCTGTAGAAACTCCTTTTTTTTGTAGTTCAAAGAGCTTTTTTGAGGCCGTGTGGTTCAGGGGCATTTTGAATTGAGAAGAATGATGGTGTTTGTGCTTTATTTTTATTTGAATGTGTACACATAGGGGCACTGCTGCACATCCTGAGCAGGAAAACAACATTAGTCATTCAATTTTAACCATGAGGGAAACTAAGGTGATTGTGGTTGTGTAAAAAGGGGATGGAAAGGTAGGGAAGGACACATCAGGAAAATACAGATACTTTAGAAAAGGTCACTTTTAACTACACAATTTAATCCTTTCTAAGGTGTTTTTGGCTAAACCTAAATCAGACGTTGACTGAAAATGAAAATGACGTGAAAAGTTTTTGTCATATATGGGCAGGAAGCCCAGTCTTGTGGAGAAAGGTGAGAGAAGGGTTAGTTCAGCTACCACTGATCGCTTCAGGAGTTACTGGCATTTTTGTATGATGACGTGTTGGAGATGTTTGTGTGTGGCCGTGGCTGCCATGGATGGTTAATTACCATAACCATCTCTTTAGTCTGGCTAATGACCGGCTTGTTCATGAAGTTGTGTACTGGCAGGACGTTTGTGTAACCTGCACTTGATCCCCCTCATGCTCAGTTCTTAACCTTGAGCCAGATAAAGAGGTGGCCAGCAGCAGCCTCAGGCTGCGGAGCAGGCAGTGCCTTTCATGGCAGTCTTAAGAGCACTAGCTTCTCTATCTGCCAGACCTGGTCCAGGCTTCTCTAAACACTTCACTGTTTAAAAAGGCCAGTGCAGGACTCGGATCCCCTGCTGTGCCATTCATTCAAGCCTGATGTGTGCTTTTTTTCTCCATGATGCACTGCTTCTCTCTCCTTTCTTTTCATAGTGTTGAGTTAAATGTAGCCTGGTCACTCGGTGTTCTCCTCCCCATCTCATTTCCCTCCTGCTCTCTGTTCCTTTCTGCAGTCTCCCAACTCTTTCTTGCCAGTCTATTTTTCCTTCTCTTCTCTGCTCAGACTATTACAATGACACAGCCTACCCTGCAGTGATCTCATTAATCACATTCAAACAGCTCTCTGTTGCTTTCTCTCCTTCTGTGTGTCTCCCTCTCCTTTCACTTCCTCTAATTGCTTGCTCTTTTCTCTGCCAGTGTCTCGAAGGAAGCGTTTTTCATTATCTAACAACAAGAGACAAATACTCACACAGTGCATACATTTTATTACAGATGGATTTTTATATATGTGGGCTTAATTTAGCTGGAAGATATGCAGTAGCATCCACCCATGCCAGTGTTGTCCAAATCCCAAAAGACACCCAGCCTGAATCACATATGTCCATAAATATGTTCTGCACTCTTTATTCATTAACTCGTCACAGAGATTACTTTTTTTGTTGAAGCAAAGCACTTGATTTTATTTATTAGATTTGTTATAGGCAATGTCTTTTTTTTTTTTAGAAAACAAATTACCCCGTTGAGTGCGTCCCATAATTGGACTTAACTTCAGGAGTGAGATTAATTAACCCATTGTTTATTACAGCCACTTTTCACCAGAGACTCTCTTTAGAAGGAGCGCTGCTGTAATGTAGTTTCTTCAGCATATTTTCTTGTTGATTGGGCTACAAATTAAACTGATGGCAGCTTTATATACCAGGACATTTTACTCAAGAAAAGACATGGACTCACTGCATGCTTCAAAGTAAACAAGCTTCTCCATTTTATTTTTCTGATTTTGTAAAGAAACTCTCGTGGGAAATTTAAAATGCATTTTATTCACAGGAGGACGTATAGCTGTGTAAACACCAGTCATTCCTGTCGTCTTCAAATTTCTACCAGCACTGTCGCTCCTCCTGATTTACACACAGAGCTTGGGATTCAAACCAGGTCTGTGGCAGTGGATTGTGTGGCTTTTCCTAATGCTGGGAAGTGTAGTGTCATCAGGATTGGGAAACCACTTCACTGCTTCCCCAGATCCATGCACAGAAAGATTAAACAAGTGAAAACAAGGCTGAACATTTCCAAATGTCTCTTCTCACTAAGAAGTGGCCTTCTTCTTCTTCCTATGAATTTACCATTTCTAGCCCACAAATCCTGTGAGTCCAGTGTTTTATGTGCAGTAAAACACACAAGAGAAATCTGCATGCCCAAAACATTATGCAAGGAAGCTGTGCTGGAAGGCTGGGCCTCACAGCCTATCAATATTCCTGTTTAGTCTGCTGCCAATGTAGGCACCACAGGGAAAACATTTGAAATTCATAGAAATTCTTATCAGTTGTTGCGTTGTCGTTATTGATCTGTTACTGTGGAAACAGTACAGTATGTGGTGTAGGCCTTGTTATTTATTTTTCCTCGCCTAAGGTATGAGTCTCAGAGCACCAGTGACTTCCAACAGTTCTACCAATCAAAGAGAAAATTTCTCTCTGAGTGAAATGAACTTTAAGTGCTCTGCTCCTGACTTTTGTCCTTTGAGTTGCAAGCTGGCATGCAGTGAGTGTGTGTGTGTGTGTGTGTGTGTGTTTTTTTCTTCTTTGGTTGACCTTGTTGGAATACACAGAGAAAAAGGGGTCAGACAGAGAAAGACTAAACATCTTTAGGACAGAATAAAAGAAAAAAAAATAGATTAGCAAGCAACATCTGTCAAAGTGGATGGCTGGCTCAGTGCCAGGCTTTATTGATTTGCTTTACAAAGCACTTGAATGGGCCAGATAACTGTGATTAGCCAATTCATTACTGCTGGCTCACAGAGTGTCCCAAAATTAGATAAAAAGGGGGAATGGGAAGGACAGAGAGAGAGAGAGCAAACTATTACTTTGTGAACTTGCACACAAGCTCGAGCACAGCCCCACAATAGAGTGAATCTTTTTGAAGTTCTTGATGAATTCTCCATATTTTACATGCATCATAATGATCATCCTCATTAGAATGCTTACAGAGTGGAAAAGAGGGAAAACATGCATTGTTTATGTGTTTGATAGCATGCATAATTATTACTCAAGCAACCAAAAACAGCAGTCCCCTCATCTACTTTGCAAATGCGTGCTTCTTTTTCCTGTGTCTTTTTAAGTTGTGCAGCATCGACAGATCTCAAAAATGAGAAGTGTTTTTGGCTTTGATGATCTACTAAACTGTTGTCTATGCCAAGGCAAACTGAGTGTGACAGCGACTAATGTTTCTGTCTGATAGTGAGACAGCTTTACTGCTCTTCTGTCTCTTACTTCATACAAGACAGCAGCAGCTATCAGTTCCTTTAGAGTTAAGCTTGTCTGTGTGACAGCATTGTTTAATGCATTTCTATGATCACACAGTGTTTACAGGAAGCTTTTATGGGCTCTACACAAATCATCGTCTTTGATATGCTGTATGCTTTCTTTTTTGCCACTGTACAGTCATCTGGTTATCATTTATTATGGATGTTATTGCAGTAGGAATTAGGCATTGTGGTGGTGTGCCTTGTGACATTAAACACTTCAGCCGTCCTGTTTACCTTTTGAGATGCCTCGCTCACCTCGGAAACCTCGCTGTTGAATCCCTTGACAGTGAAGGATCGAGGCGAGTGGGCCTTTATCATTTCCCTTGAATTTCCTCTTGCTCCAATTTCCTCTGTAC
This sequence comes from Ambassis agassizii, assembly GCA_036025115.1. NCBI lineage: Eukaryota > Metazoa > Chordata > Actinopteri > Ambassidae > Ambassis > Ambassis agassizii. The sequence goes on from JAVQJX010054321.1 coordinate 8,159, forward strand.
ATTTGTTCCGTGCAGAATCTCCTCGTTTCTGTCTCTTCTCTCACTCTCACTCGCCGTCTCTTTGGCTCTCTTCCTTACCGCAGGGCTGTCAAGTAACTCCAGCTAGCCATCAGCCTAATGAACAGTGATACGGTGCTAATAGCATGTGATAATATTTCAAGCCACTGGTAATCTCCGCTCACTCGGCCTTTACCTGCTCACCACTTCTGCTCCTTTAACACACACACACACACACAGCATCTCTTTCTCTTTGACAGCTGTATGTCGGGTCTTGGCCTCATGCTGTCATGAAAGAGAGCTGTCAACCCAGACTCCCTCTTAATAGTCCAGCTGTCCAGCAAAGACAACTACAGTCTTAATGAGTCTGGACAGTTCCTTCTGAAGAGCTTCTAACACAGTATACTGTGAGCTGTGTCCACCGGCATTATGCTCCATTCATGTAGCTCAATTCAACGTTTTTAACATCAGTCATATAATAAACAAATCACACTGTAACGTGATTTCATTGTATGAACCTTTGGGTTGCTTTACCTTTTTGCATGTTCATGTGAATAGGAAATGAAATCAGGGATTAACGTTCCTTCCTCCTGACATCATGTGATGGAGAGACTGATCTACTAAAATGAATCAGTGATAAATAAATGAAAAACACAATGATAGCGACATACACTGGTCAGCTGTGATGATTGAGAAAAAAAGAGAGAGAACAGAGGTCCAAAGAAAGTAGCATAAGGCCATCTGTGTGTTTTTGAAAAGCACCTGCATCCCCCAAAAAACCCAGAAAAAGCATAACCAAGGTCAGGATATCAAAGAATGGAGCAGGAGCCGAGACCTGTTGCAGTCACAGGTCAGCTCAGCCGCTGCTGTTATTCATTAAACCCTAATGGTTAGCGGTTGGGAAAATATTATCTGGGCCCCTGGTAACTTGACTAAAGTTAAGGGTCAGGGCCAAAGCCAGGGGTGAGACATGTCCGTGCTTGGTGACATGTGTCCACGCTGTCAGGTCGGATTATCAGACATGATAATTTGAAGGAATCACAGCACAGCAGAAAACCATCAACGTTCCTGCTTTTTACTCTGCTTTAAAGGCCACATAAACATTTCTGTGAGAAAGAACGTGTTGCTGTCAGTCACAGTTGATTGTTTGGGTGCTGCCAGAAGCAGCTGTTTGCTCAGTGGGGTGTATTGATTGAAGAGGTGTGCCTTGTTTGGCCTATATTAGCTGACTGTGGTAAAAAAAAAAAATTAGCAGGAAACTAGACAAACCTGTTTGGAGATTAGGGGCAAACGTATATATTGTTTACATATTTCTTCTCTAAGGCAATGTGCCTTTAGTGTATAATTAGCCTCTTTCATTCTGTTTGCTCCTGTATTTGACTAAAGAAAGGGTTGTGCATTTTATTATGCCTCCTTCCCTCAAATAGAGAAAGCATTATGTTTACACTCTGTCCCATTCTCATGAATGTAATACATCAAGATGTTTTTTATTTAAGCAGACCACCTGATTTTATTTATTAGGTTTGTTATTGGAAATGTTTTTTATTGTTTTTTCTCTTCCATTTAGAAAACAAATTACCCTGACGAGCGCATCCCATAATTGGTCTTAGCTTCATGAGTAAGATTGATTAACCCATTGTTTATTACAGCCACTTTTCGCCAGAGGCTCTCTTCAGAATCGTGTTGCTGTAATCTAGTTTCTTCAGCATATTTTCTTCTTGATTAACCTACAAATTACAAATTTCTTTTCGAATTTAGGACTAACTTGGACTCAAGAATAGACTCATTAAAATGTGGATTCTTAATTTAAATGTTAAGGGGACCTCACACATGCCCTATCCTCATGAATATTCAGCTGCAACTTGTCAAGGTTAGTTTATTGTGACCTCAAGAATCAGAATACACTAATTATAACTGAATTTTGCCTGAAAACAACTAACAACATGGCTGTTTTCTGTAGGAGTGGTGATTATCTGCTTATTTAAAGCCAAAAACGCAGTGATCCATGAACATGGTGAGAAACATTTGCATTTACCAGCCATGAAGGCTACAAAAGCCTTGAAAGTAAATTAACATGTTAGCATTGCATAATGTTAGGAGTAATGAATATTCATATCATACATTGATCATTACTTAGAACTGATTGTCCCTCCCTTTGTTTAAATGAACTAAGAGCTCATCATCATGGCTTCTTTTATGAATAATAAAACAAATGAAAGATGCTAAATCTTTAATAGACAGCATTTGATCAAACATTTAACATGCCTGACATTTAAAGTCATGTCAGTCTGATGTTTAAGTCTGTTTCTATGTAACGTACCATTTGCTACTTCTCTCTTTAGATTGTGGCAGTTTCAACAGCAGTAACTGCTGCATCATGTGACACCACCCTATATGCAAAAACACTTTCAAATTGTCATGCAGAAACCCTTCAATTATACTCACAGTGATCACTACATTTACATATTACATAAGTCTGGACGGACAGAGATATAAACTTAACTGGTTGGCACAGGCACACAACCACAAAGAAGTAACTCTGTGTACACAAGATAAAACTCTTTGGTGTGGCGTACACAGACATTTTACACACTTATTTGTATGTGGGAGGTGTGCAAAAAACTCCCTTGATCATACATTCAAAAGACACTTCGTATTTCACTCTATTTCTAGAATGTTTCATCACACACAAATCCACGCGCACACACTGACACTGGGGAAGTGAATCGGGAAGGGGGGTTCATGCCTTCTAACTGATTAGGAAACCAGAAACACTTATGTCAGGAGTTTTCACCCTAATAAGCTCTGATTGGTGAACATTTGGGTGTAGGTCTGCTGCGTTTAGGCTGCGAGCTGCATCGGAGGCCGGTTGGGTCGGAAGGTGCGGAAGATCAGATGACTGTGTGGTCTCCCCAGGTTCCTCCGCTGAAAGGGGATCGGACGGTGTTTGGGTTACTCCGTGCTGAGAGCGCTGTCCTCTTTAAATAAGACACACTTGAACAAAGTGCAGCTGATCAGATTAGCGTGGCTGATCAGGTTTCCCAGCAGGTTGTTGGCTCCCACTGTCTGAACATCTTGACTAAGAAATGCTGTTAATACTAAACACACTGAAGAACAAAAGGGGGAGTAGAATGAGGGGATATACCAACAGTTGTTGTTAAGCTTTAGTTGGGAATTATTGTGTGATCAGTACAGCCTGGCCCGTTAACACGGTAAACATCTTTCCTTTTGTTTCCCTTCATCCGCAGTGTTTCTCAAGGGCAAAGTTATTCTTTCTGACAGCACAGAAAAATGCTACAGTGAAATGGACCTATGGGACTCAGACTGAAACAATGGTAGCAGGATGAATTGTACCATTCTGGTTTTGCTGGGCTCTATTGTTGAGTTTGCTGTTGTGTGACAAGGAGGAAATTGTTTCTGTTTTTGGGCCCTGATGAATCCTTCATTTCAAAGAGGAGAGATCATTGAAACAGCATCCAAGACGGAGAAGAATAAGAATATCACAAGACAAGACAGCATCTCGGTTTCTCTCTGTTTCTTATGTGTCTCATAATCTGCTGCTCTGTGTGTCTCTTCTTCTGTCTTCTCTGCTTTCTAGCATCTTTGTCTCTGTTAGCCTCATGTTGTTTTTCTCAAATGCCCACTCGTCATTCCTCTCTCTCTGCCCTTCTCTCTACCTCTGTATTTTTCATTCTCCACGGCTTTTCACCTCCAGGCCAAGCCACAATCCCTTATAAGGCCAATGGAAGCCCCCATCTGGCCTCATATTTCCATATCAGATCTGCAGTAACAGACAGGATTTATACAGGATCAAGCCTGGAATGTGAGGCTGCCTCTCCATCGGCTGTGCCACAAACCTCGCTATGCTCTCTGCTCCTGAGCACAAACCTGGTCAAGCCTCCTCCTCCCTCCCTCCTCTCTCTTCTTCTTCTTAGAGTTTTATCTCCTCTCACCTCTATTTCCCCACATTTCTCCTCAACTCATCCTGTCTCCGTTTCCTCCTTTTCCTCAGCTGCCTCCTCTATTTTCACACACTTCTCTTGTCTCTTGGCAGCATCTTAGCAATGCACACATTCACATTTGGGGGACGTAGACACAGCATGCTCAGATGGCTGCTCGCTCAATGTTCATAGCTTATACAGCAGTAGAGCTGCAGACAGCTAAACAAGAGACTAAGCCACATCTGAGAGCAGAACAAGAAGAGCAGCGTGGTAAAGCCATACAGAACAACGCAACAACAAACACCCATAAAACAGAGTCATACAGTAGGACATCTGGGCTTAGCCTTCGATTACATTTAAAAGCTGTCTTTCCATCGTCATCATTACAACTCTGTCTTTCTGTTTCTTCCCTTCTCAGCGCTCCCTGAGCCTGTTCCTCATTACGATTTGATGTCACCACAGGCTTTTTTCCCTCCCTGCCGAGCTTTAATATGTAAAGTGTCGACTTTCCTGTGTGTGTGTGTGTGGTTTGGTTTGTTGTCGTAGAGAGTCTGTTTCTGATTAGGTCGGCTCTCGCTAAGCTTTCCCTTTACTACCACATTTGGGCCTTGCTTGGCAGTGGAACCTTTAGAGTGAATCTCATCCAGGCCTTAATTGTTTTAAAAGGCTGGCAGACATGGCTTTCACTTTGGCTCTGTTGTGTCTTTCTATCCTTCGCTGTGTCTCTTGCATCTCTACTTCCATTCCACCACAGATTTCCTTTTGTTCCTCGGCTCTCTCCCAGGGTCTGACATAAATGGAGGGATGTAGGGATGAGAGGGGATCTCATATAGCCTATAATACTCATCTCCTCTGGGGCCTGTATAGCTCATTAACCTACGTTAGTCTCCACATGCCTCCATTAAAGAGAGACACCTGGCTCCCGAGGGCCCAACCGGGAAATGACAAGTCCAGTCTCCTTTCCCTTCATCTGCATCCTAGACGCACTCATAGGGAAAGGACTCATTACACAGAACTACACATGCAAGACTGCCTGGCCTTTGTGGTGCTTCCTTTATTGTGACTACGGCGGTTATTGATGCTGATGTGTTGATTTCTTTTTCGTGTCAGCCGGGCTATAATGTGACATGTATACTACACATTGAAGTAATGACTTCCACATTATACACAAGTGCCTCTCCAACATGTGAATAGAAAGTAGCCCTGCTGCTGGAAAATGTGTGAGTGAAACAGAGTCAGTTTCAGTGATTTTTCTTCCCTTATTTTATGTCGTTTTGCATCTTTTTGGTTGAATTTAGTTGCGTTTACTATCTTAGTTTAGTCTCATCTCATGTTAGAATTCCATTACATAGATATTCTCCTACTAATTAAAACTGCTTCCACCTCTCTCTGTATGTCCAGGAGCAAGTTTCTGTCAGCTATTTTTTATGTGGGTTTGCCATGTCTTTACACCCAGCAGCTCTGTACAGCTGGAAACAGACTGTAAGCTTCTGGTACAGTGGCAATTCTCAGATTAGCCCAAGTCCCTTTTTTAGAGCCAGGGCAGCAGCATCAGCTGCATCCCGGGTTACGCATTGAAATGTATCCTGCAATAATTGCCAGTGAAAAGCCTAAATCTTGTTTGGGCAATGCATCCTAAATCTGTGTTCTGGTCCCTTGGCTGGCTCCGGTTAATCTGCTTGGTGGGGACTTAGCCTTTTTAATGTTCCACACATCCACTCCACAATACAGAGGATTGCAGAGATAAGTGGAATTTCCCCCCCTCACCATGGCCTCAAAACAAATGCTTTTATTATAATGTGAGATGAAAAGATATGCAGATGGATGCTTTTGCTATCTATCTGTGTTTAATTTTCAGAACTTCCTTTTCCTCTTTTTTGTGTTATCTCACCTTTGTCTCCCCATCTGTCCTGCTCTCTTGGTTCATCCCATTTTTCTCCCTGTGCATGTTGATCTCTCAACCATGCATTTCTGACACTGCAGCTTGTAAGTTGAACTGCGTCACTTTAATGTCAGACTCCATGTTTTCCACAACACTGACCTCTTTGTCTTCTGCTGCCTGCAGTTTCTCTGTCCTCTGCTCTCTCTTTTTTCTCTATTCTCCAGTCCTCCCTCACGACCCAGTGCTGTCTGTGCATATGTGTGTGTAGCAGACAAGTGGGTGTCAGGGAGTTACAGCGACCTGGAACAGTCTGTAGTTTCTCTTTGCACCATTTTCTCGTTTTATTCTCCTCCCTCTCTCCCCTCCTCTTCACTCAGAGTATTTCTCTTCTATTGCGTCTGGCTGCTTCTCATTCATTCATTCCGTCTCCAGTGCTAAGAAATATTAGCATATCATTGCCGTAAGGAGCTTCAGACTTCACAATTAATGGGTTTTTAATGGTTCCTCGGGCCTCACCATTATGTAGCCAGGCTTCTTAGCGTAATCCAGTGGGGACCATATGGGCAGCAGCCCGACTCCATACGCTGGACCCAGAGGTGTATTGAAACCAGTGGGGAAGCGGAGAAAGAGTGTATTTAAATCCAGAGGAGCTGTGGGCTTTATTTAAAACCAGAGAAAGTTTATTTGTTTGAGGACCTGAGAGATTGGAGGGAGAGCAGTAAGGGCTCCTTTTCTTTTACAACAGCTGGATTTATTACCCACTTGGGTTTAAGGTGTGAAAGTTCGTAAAATGTGTGGTACATGGACACAGTTTATTTTTCATCATCTTGGTTCAAATTTTTAATGTTATAACCAAGGTGAGAGCAAAACCTGCATCTAGCTCAGGAGACCACCAACACTGCCGACTGTCTAGAGGTGCTAGATCAACCTGAGACACCAACAGAGTAAAACAAACACATTTATATTCAGCACTGATCTTTTGTTAAACAGTATGCATCTGTGTTGTAGATTTAAGAGCCACTCTTTGTTTGGACAAATGACCCTTGACATCTGTGCCAACAGGAGGAAAATAAGTCACTCCACTGATATCTTATTCCACTTGCCACCATGGTCTTCATCCTTGTATATATCATATACTCACCAGATATGACTGACAGTTACCTTTCAGTTACGACCCATATGGACGTATGGGACCGATAAAGGCACAAGTTGCACAAGGTGCCTCATAGGGAGGATAGATGCGGGGTGGGGGGGTGGATTAGATGATTAAACCGTCTGACTCACCCAGAAGATCAAGTTTTCCCGGAGGTTGCCATTTCATTTACTTTTGTATTTACATTCTGCTATTCCAGCCAGAATATGTGAATATTTTGGGTTAGTAGGTGAAAATCACTGTAATATGTAACAATTTCCTGCTGAGGAGGAGGAATTTTCAAGAATGGAGAGAAAAGAAATCATATCAGACAGAATTTATTTAAAGCATTATTTTTTAAAGCATCTTTGAGCATACCTGGAGGGGATCTTTGTATTTAAAGTCTTCACCCTTCTTATAAG
>JAVQJX010054340.1:0-15489 GCA_036025115.1 Ambassis agassizii
CTCAAGCAGCTGGAGAGTGAAACAATTTGTGGAGCAAAACATGACACAAATCAGACAGTATTGGTAATAAGTTAATATTGCTCATAATGATCACTGCTTAAGTTAGGAAGACAGTTTACAGCCAAGTAAAAAAAGCCTGTTTGAAGCAAATCGAAAAACAGTGGGCTTACGGTAACTAACAAAAACAATAAAAAGCACTGTGAAGAAAGAAACTACACTGACAAAATATAACCTGGCTCGCATACAAAGCATTGTGCTATACTGCTAACAGGACATCTAAGCAACCACAAGTTCCTCCTTGATAAAACTGTATAAAATTGTTTTCCTCAGTATCTGAAAAAAGAGTGGTGTGTGGCACATGAATACAAATCATCACTATATAATTACAACATTTACAAGTCAAGAAAATATGTCAAACGACATAGAAAGTACCTTCAAATACGGTGTAAATCTATAGCAACGTCAGTTTGAAAAAATGTCCTCAAAAGGCACAGACAGAAGAAAATTTGAACCATGCAGAAGGAAACAAAACATTTTTTTTCTTTGTGCAAGGAAGCAAAACTCAAGTTTAGAATAATTATAATACAGCAGATTGTTATTGTTGCTCCTCCTCAGAACAACACACTCCTCATTACAGTACTGAATACTGTGTACGTGTCTTAACCAGTTATAGAGATTTGAATTCAAAACGCTCTTTTGGCCACACAGAAAGTGAAATATCAAGTTGTACATTCACGGTATTTACAGTATTAGAGTTCCAGGGAGCCATCAGGATTTTTAACTACAATCTGCAGCCTTATCCAGTCTTTTGTACCAAAAAGTGAGTCTCCCGTCATCACTCACATCCAGTATCTGAGCATAGTTTCCAGTCACTCTCAATGTAAATCCACCACACATCCAGTACATTCATTTCATTACATTTCTGTGCAACAAATCTTCTGGATCTATTGCTGGCAACAGCTGATCTCCATCAAACTCTGCGAGCAAACAGATGCCATGAAGTTACAGTTTAAAGACACTCCTTGGTTGCAGCTTCGGTGCCATAAAGTGAATCTGGTCTCAACATATAAGGGCCACTTCTCAGTGAAACATATTCACTATTGAACTGATTGACACTGCAAGTGCTGTGGCAAGGTTTCCTGGAAGACATGTTCTCAAGAACAAACAAAAAAAAATCCTTAAATGCACCTTCATTAACTTCACAAAAAGCCTTTTCTGCAAACATACATATCTGACCTCACATATAATCAAGACATGCTTTTCTTTCTCTGAGTCCTGCCTCTTCTCTTCTTCTTTTAGCACATGCTTGTCCATATACCTCATCAAATTCATTCAGAGAACACCTGCACAGCAGCAGAGGACAAACTGGTAGGTTACAGGTCAGGCAACGATGGACCTTTCTGCCTTTACATCTTTCTGTATTTTCCAAAAATGACTCTGTGCCAAAACCTGGTGATACAGCTATTATTATTATTATTATTATTATTATTATTATTATTATTATTACATCAGGTACAGCAGTACAAGTTTGCTGCATTGTCCATGGTTGTATGACCCTTGTACATCATGTGTACAATACTGAGCCTCTCTTTAAAGCACGCTGTATGTACATTAGTCCTGGTAAGAAATCCCCAGTTTGTCACATGAGATGAAAACTGTGACATGAACAGTTCACAGCAAAGACAGCGAATAAAAAAATAGGACAGACTGAGTTCAACAGTCACAGTAGTATCAATGCAGAATCTCTTTCCACTTAGTCTGCCAGAGAGGTACTTCTCACTACAAACAGAAGGGGGTGCAACATGTCTATTTATACAAGACCGGCTCTTGATTCTCTGTACAGGTTCCCAATTTTAGTTGCAGGTTCTGATAAAAACAACTGGAATGATCTTCACTCCACCGAGTTCAGGAATGATTCTCATTCCAGTTGAGACACTGCTAGTTCTTTATCTCCAGGATGGAGGGGTTGTGGTCCAGGATGGACAGAATGATTTTGTCCATGTACTGTCGCAGACGCAAGTTGATTTCTTCCTGCTCCTTCAGGGCTTCCATTAACTGCAGAGAATTAAAACAAGCATTTTTTCAGTGTATTTCATCAAAATTAATTTTCAATGTAACATGATCACAGGAAATATGGTCTTGTTTGTTAACCATCTCTGTTGCTGATCATATCTGGCATGTGTTAGACAGTGTTGGAAAAATGTGTACCTGGTCTCTGGAGGCATTATCAATCTCTGCAGCCAGAGACTGGGCCTTGGTCTGTGTGGCAAACAGGTTCTTCGCTTCATACAGGCTGAGGCTGAGGATCTGACCATTCAGCTCTTCATTCTGTTCCCTCAGCTTCTGGTTCTCCTGAAATACAGAGTAAGGGCAGAAGGTTGCGGTAAATGAAACACATGTATCCAAAACAAAACACACAAAAAAATATATATATATACGTAAGGTCACTAGTAAAGCCTCATTCAGCCTGTACAGCAGCACAGTGTGTTGGGACACCATCTATCAGCAAACACAGCAATCTATTTTGGCAACACCTACAGGACATAAAATGGGTTATGCGTGTTACAGAACGGACCGTTCCCTTGCTTTGTCTGGTGTGTTTGTTATGAAAGCTCCATGATTTAGTTGCCTTTAGCTGCTGACAAGAGGTCAGTTTGCTCTTCCCTCATTCCATCGTTTACTATTAGTGAGGGAATTGCAGTGCTGACCCCAATTCAGCTTGGGCATGTTCACTCTACTCCATTGTGATTAGTAGTTAATCGGGAGGTCAAAGGTTACAGAAACAATTTTACCATCAGAGCGGGACAGAGCCGAGCCCCAGATAACACCAGGTGCTGGATTTCAGGGGGAAGAAAGTCCTGGGACACAAATCGGTGGACACACACACACACACACACACACACACAGACACACACAGACACACACAGACACACACAGACACACACAGACACACACACACACACACACACACACACACACACACACACACACACACACACACACACACGTGCGGCCAACATTGTGGAGGCACAGACTGGATTTCAGTCCCTGGAGGCCTCGCGCTCCTCTCCGTGTTTGCATCTCAAACTTCATCCTATAACCTCCAATTAACACGCAGACCAGTTTAGTTCAGATCCTCAAAATGTAGCTGCTGCACAGAAGCTTAAATTAAACAATGCTGTCCCAGATATGGACACGCTGGCTCCTGTCAACTGCTGTTCATCATAAATGTGTCCCTAAATACGGCCTGTGGCAGCCCGGCACTCTCCTCCGCCTCCTCCTCTTTTTCTGTGCGTAAAACTCCTATTCACTGACGTAAAGTTGTGCGCAATGACTAAACCAGGAAACCAATAAAATATTACACATTCAATCACGCTGCCAAAGAAGTTATTTCTGCTGTTTTCTGGTTGATTTCCTGCCTGTGAACTCAAAGAAACAATAACAATCTTCCTGCAGGTGCCTTCTGTCATTATACTAAAATATTAATCAAATTGGTGCGTATTTTCCCAAATAAAAAATATGGCTTGATTCTGTGCAACAAATGACCTCAAAGCTGAACTTTGACCCGAGTCCAAACAAAACTCCATCATTCACATGCTGTATGGGAGACAGGCTCTTACAGTATATTATCCTTACAGTGCAGGCAACAATGTACAAAGAGCAGTGAGAAGATAAAGAAGAAGGAAAAAACTGGCTTCCTTCTCTGTGGATCAATATCAGCACAGCAGGAGCCGAACAGGAACCGACATGGACACACTGTGTGCAGCTGACCTTTCCCACTCCCCACAGGTCATACCTTCCTCAGCCGAGGAGGTCACGGGCCAGCCGCTGAAGGGGCCATTACAAGTGCTAAATATTCTGCATATAGAGCAACAGTTTTCCACCTCTGGGATAAGACAGATAAAGCATCTCAGTTTACACACAAAGTTTGCCCTCTTTTAATTGGCAGAAAATGTAAATATAGGAGGCACAAGAGCAAAAGTTTCACTTCAAAGACAGAAAAAATATCAGTTTTTATGAGCTCCTAATAGATTTGATTTGGTTGTAAACAGCACCCTGGAGATTTTTTTTTTTTTTTTAAATTTACTACATCCTTCTGTTTACTAAGTAACGCGAGCAGTCATGTTGCCTGCAGGCCAGCAGCTCCACGACACAGAGCAGAGCCACTTGCTGCTGTAATGGAGTCCCACTATGTTTACCATCCATGAAGCACGACTCCTGTAACAATAATGACATTCACACTGAAGCATGCACAATTAGGAGAGGCCAACAGCAGCTGACACACACACACACACTGGTCAGTGTGAGCTCTACAACTTCACTGCGTCATTATCATTAATCACAGCACCACAAAAAAAATGTAATTCAAACAAGCCAGGAGTGTTTTTCTTAAAAAAGCCATTTAAAAATGAATAGCAGACACATCTGCTCATGTCCCATAACAGACAGACAGACAGAGCAGGAAGATGCTGAACTGAGACAAGTTCAAGTTCACGGCTGTTTCTGTGCAGTCAAGTGTCCAGAATACAACAGGAGGGGGAGGGGTGAGGGAGGGGTGAGGGCTGTATTTACAAATAAGAGACCAGATAAATGGAAAAAGAAAATCTGACCTGCAAAAAAAAAAAAAGCTTAGCTTGATGGAGTTTTTTTTTATTTGATGCAGATGCTTGATTTTAATGTGTTTTATGTGCAACAACAACACAGCAGCTCTGCACTCTTTCAGGGCCTGTGAAGCTTCAGGTAAAACAACTATCATAGTTTTTAATGTATAAAAACACAAGAAGAATCTGAAGGATTCATTCCTTCCAAAGAAACGCCAAACAAAACCCGACGCAGCGACAAATAAAGGATGAAAAAGCAAAGAATATTTAGCACTTGCAACACCTTTTATTATATTTGTATGCAGTAAAATTCTTATCACAATAAGGAAGAAAACACCTCTTAAAACTTTGAACAAAAGCACATAACAAAACAACTGCCCATGTTTAGCTAATTGTACATATTTACAGTATAGTAAAGAAACATTCTTTATAAATACTGTTTCATCTGTAGCAAGTAAATACCATAATTTAATTACAAATGGATAAATATGGCAGTTGATATTTACAAAAAAACAAGATGGGGGGGCAGTTATTAGGAGGAGGATGGGGGGGGGCAGGAAATGTGTAAGTTACAGAAAAAAATCCAACGGCACAACGTTTATTGTCCTCACAATCTTCCAGATAGATTTCACAATTCGAACTTGCAAAGCACAAAAACGTCACAAGTTAAGCCCAGCAAAACTAAAATATACATTCACAAGCATAATATTGTGGTCTGTTTTTGAGTTAAATGTTAACTTTGGCACTCTTTCCAGTTTATAGATGTGATTTTTTTTTTGTATAGTACAATCAGTTTGCCTTAGGATCACAATATTCAACATTATAGTACAATTTTATGGTAATATGTGCACTAAAAGTCCAGTTAGAGAAATAGCTACCATTGAAGGAACATCTATACACCAAAGACTGACAAACTATCACAACCAATGGGAAAGTGGGCATTTAAGGAATTATTTACAATATGAAATACACCTCAATTATGATACATATTTTCCTCTGTTCCCCTGGTGAATATTAAAATAAAAAATGTTCCTGCTGAATGGCCCCCAGTGCTGTGAAATGAGTGTGTGTGGCTTCATTTCAGCTCAGTCCTAAACGTACCATTCACTGAAATTGGAGGACAGGACACTGTGGCTGGTGGTGTTGTGCACAGCTGAGGCTGGGGACAGGGTGGTGTTACTTTGGGTCTCGGTGGTGGGAGACACCAGGCCTGGAGGCGTGGAGGATTCATAACCAGAGCTGGCTGCTGGTGATGAGTCTGATGCTGGTGGGGAGGATTCATGCACCTATGGAAAGCAGAGAGGGACAAATTAGAGTCTTATTTTGTTACTGTGAGTGAATCTGAATAGACTTCCTGGATATTTACCTTCATGTGTTTTCGTAGGGAGCTGGGATGTGTGTAGGATTTGTCACACATTTTGCAGAGGTATGGCTTGTCCGATGTGTGCACATGCATGTGTTTCTTTCGGTCGCTGCTGTTTGCAAACCTTCTGTCGCAGCCTTCAAACTCACACAGGAACGGTTTCTCTCCTGCAGAATAAAAACAAGAAGAAACACATTATTATTTTGCCTCAGGCTGGGTGTGTAACTACACGAGGTTTGTGCGTAAAAACATTCCGAGTGTTGCGTAAAAATCACAGTTTCCATTCAAAGTTAAAAACTCTTATTTTAAAATGAAAAAGGGATAATGGGGGAGTTGCTACATCTTATTTAGCCTAAATAATGCGCATAGTGATTTGGAGGGGGTGGGAGAGGCGATAAGGCCGTCCTCGGTGGGCCTACAGCAGGAGCACCATTTGCTTGGAGACAATAAAAATCTAATTAGCACCTGACCAATTTCATGGCACGGCACCACAATGTATGTCCCAAGAAAATAAGTCCAAATGTGAAAGGCTGGTAATGGCCCTGTCTAGCACCTTATCTCATATCAAAGAGGCGCATTGAAAACAAAAGGCTTTCCTGGCTCTTAGTTAACGGTGCTGTGCTCGGCTCAGTCTGCACACAACTAAACAAAGCGATTCTGAAGTAAATACAAATATTCCAAAAAGCCACAGAATGGGAAAAATGTGCGTGAGATTTAAGAGAAGAGACGCAGCGAGATATCGTGAACAAGCTGATTTACTACGAGCCTGGCGCCCTGACGCACGCAACGCGCTCCCCACTGTCCCCTTTGACCCATTTCTAAAGTTTACTCCAAACAATAAAACCTCCACAGGCCCGGTGAAAATCTTTCTCCGTGTTTTGTAAAATGTTTGACAGCAGAATAAATCGTTCACATGTCCATGTGCTCCTAAATCTACTTTAAACTGTTTCATCGAATACTATCTACTTTAGGAGCCTAAAATACACGCTGGTGATTAGATCTTAATGTGTGTGTTTCTTGGCACGGCAGCCTATTTACAACAGCGCAATAACCGCACATGCACGCAAATCACAAGCACATAATAAACTAAATAAATCCATAAAAAACAGACATGATGTTTTAAAGAAATTTACCTGTATGTGTTCTCTTGTGTATCTTCAAGTTTTCCGACCGTGCGAAGACCTTTCCGCAGCCGGGGAAGGGGCAGGGGAAAGGCTTCTCTCCCGTGTGCACCCGAATGTGGTTCACCAGTTTGTATTTTGCCTTGAACGGTTTGCTCTCCCGGGAGCAATCCTCCCAGAAGCAGATGTGGTTCGTCTGCTCCGGTCCTCCGACATGCTCCACCGTGACGTGCGTGACCAACTCGTGCATGGTGCTAAAAGTTTTGTTGCAGCACTTCTTGGGGTTGCTGAGCTGCTCGGGGTCGATCCACTTGCAGATGAGCTCCTGTTTGATGCACTGCTGCCTCATGTAGCGGAAAAAGGCACCGGGGTGGTGATGGGCTGCCATGTTCATCCCCATGTTCATATTCATGGAGCCGTACTGGTTGTGGAGCTGCGCGGCCGAGTACGGGTCGGTCCTCGGGCTGGAAACCTGGTGGTACTGGTCGGAGCGTCCGAAAACTTCTCCGGGTAGTCCGAGCCTCATTTGTCCATTCAGGACATTCGGGGATCCGTGGGACCCATGTTGGTCATGGATCCCGGGGAACAAAATGTGGCCTTGAGTGTCTGTGTGGGAGTGGTGAAGGGATCCCGCCGTGGGGCCAAAAATAGTATGTTGGCTGCTCGCCGGAGAGGATTCTCCGAAGCCGCGACTCCGAAAGAGAAAGTCCCTGGTGGAGTTGAAAGGAGAGCTTGCATACGACGTGACATGGGCGGCGTGAGCCCCTAAAGCCGCAGCAGGGTAGCCCGGCGCCTGGGTGCTGAAGGCAGAGCTCTGTCCCGGGGAGAGATCATGGTTCAGCTTAAACGCACCCATGTGTGCGGAGTCTACAAAGCTATTCTGTGCCAAACTCAAGTCTCTCTCCTGCATCTCGCTTGCTGAGGGATGCCTGGCAAATGAGCCCACTCCCAGTCCGGGGAACTGGTGACCAGCATCCAGTAGCATAATTTCAGAAAGCGAAGATTTTTCAAAAATAAAACCAAATCAGTGCTCAGAAATTAAAATACAACAAAAAGAAGAAAAAGAAAAAATCAAATGCTGATGGCACGCAACGATTCAACTTCCAGCCTGGGAAACACCATCAGGCGTGATTCAAAGCGCTGCTCCGCTCATGGGTGAAAAAAAAAAACAAGCTCAGCTTATCGAACAGTGAATTTACTTCTAGTTTACTTGTGACTGAAAAATCCAAAGAGTTTCCGTGCGTCCTCGACAGTTGGATGCGTTTAAAAACACACACACACACACTGGAAGAAATGAAATAATTATCTTACTAGGTGTCTTCTGAGCACACAGAGCGAGAGTAGCTGGAGCATCTCAAAAAACGCTGTTCCAATTGAGCATGTATTTATTTCTCTGGCTTGCCTGTGTTTATCGCGGAGGGTCCCTGTTTCTCCGTGGACTGGCTCTACCTCCTCTTCCGCCCCCTTTAACTGGAGCCCGTTCCATTCCTCGCATTCTCATTGGTCAATGCGCCTCATCAATCCCAGGTGCCCCTCCAATAGCAGGTAGCGCTTCAGCGACTTAATAGTGCAACGCCATTTTCCACTAATAATTACCGCCTACTTTTAGGAGAAGATTTGGGAGGTGTGCAGGCTCAAGGATCACGACAAGAGAGAGGCTGTTTTTTGTTTATGTTGTGTAGGTGCTAAGTTGAACCATGTAAATATGAAAAATTTGATGAGACATCCTGACATTGTTTGAGTTTGTGTAAAATGTTCTGCAATTATTTAATTACGTATGTAATACTGATGTAACAGTTCTGTGCATTTTTAAATAGAAAGCAGTGCAGGCCTCATAGAAGCTCTGTGTTTTTAATGGAGATTAATCACATTATGGATGTTATAATAATAAACTTCTAGAATTTAATACGCCCCTCTCTCTCTTGTTTTACGCACAAACGGCTCATTTACGCGTCTGTATTTTCTGTTATTACACATTTAGTTACATACGGGTACATTTTAGTTTTAATGTTGATTCTCCACAGCTGTAGCAGCACGTGTGGCCCCATACAGACCCCACTGGGGGTTTGTTTTTCACTGGTTGTACAACCACAACTGGGCCTTTAGTGGTGCTCCAGGTCTCACACTGCCAACCGCCGCAGCGTGTTGTTGGTTTCCTTCATGGTTCTATATGTTGCCAGTTCTGCTTCCTCGGCGGTTCTCACGTTCACCACACCAATTACACGTTCTGCTGGTGAGCTGCGCTAAGATCTGAGTTAACCCCTTTGTGACCTGTAAGGTCATAATAAAGTTTCAGGATGTGTGTTTTTTTTGTGAGCACACATCCGCGTAATTATTTGTGAATACAGTCATAAACATACAGTAATGACAGAAACAAGTATTTGCTTCATTAAGTTTCCACCATAATTACGCACTGAATCCACAGCACACAGGCCTACACACACACACACACACACACACACACACACACACACACACACACACAAAACCCACAGCTGCTCGCTCACATTCAAGTCAAAGGAAGTTTACTTACATTTTCAGCAGCTCTGCTGTTCCTTCATACACGTCTCTGTCTCAGCTCTCCAGCGCGCCCTGGGCGACAAATAGCAGTGAAGGCAAAAAGGAAACGTTTTTAAAACTTGTCTTTTTGGGGGGAAAATTGTGTGTCTCCTAGCTCAGAGTGGGACAGGCTGAGCGGGGTTGTGTGCCATTCTTCCAAGTCTATTTCAACCCGCACCACAGGACACACAGGAGCTGATCCAAGTTCAAAGTCACGTCTGCCGACCCCTATAAGAAGTTCTTTATTTCTCAGGAAAACCACAAAACCTTCTCCACATCCAGAAAAAGAGAGAGAGAGAGGGAGAGAGAAAGAAAATTATTTAAAAAAAAAAAATCAATCGGCAAGTGGCGCAGTAAGGCTGCTGCTTTTCCCTTCTGCTGCTGGGGGAAAGAAAAGGGGCTCCAGCCTGTTAAAAATCCCCCAAAGAGCAGTATTTCAACAGGTTTTAGAAGTACCAATGCACTCTGAGACACGGTCTACATATGTAACAAATAAATCATTTGAAATATTACTGAAAATGTGAAGTTGACAGTTTTTACGCACAGTGTGGAAACGCTGTCAATAAAATCCTGATCACACAGCCTGTGCGTTCTAATGCGTGCCAAAGGCGGATTTCTGCTCCCTGTTATCTGACAGTATCAATATGTTGACACACTGGAAGGTTACTTGTGTGACTTCAGTGACCTTGTGTTTCATGGATGTTTGACCTCTGACCCGTTAAGACCACATATGTTGCCCTCTTGACTCCTTTTGGTAAAATAACCCTGTTTATGACAAAGCGTCTTTGTTTTAGTGAGACAGAGAGAGGGAAAAGGAGAGAGAGAGAGACGCCCCCCTTTTCCTGTCTGAGGCATCGACAGTTTGAGGTAATTTGGAAGCTAGAAGTCAATAAAAATTTAACCCATTCCTTCAACCTGCCTTTGTTATTTTTCCTCATAAATTCAACTTAATTGTGGAACAAGGTGACCAAAATATGCGCATGTATGATACACAGAAATGATGACACATGTGAGTATTTTCATCATCAGAATGAACAGTCCTGCTGGTAAATGTGTGGAGCAGAACCAATTTATGCGTTTTATGGGCTCTGCTCAGACATCGTTTATTTTCAATCTCATATCATTGTGCAAATGAAACTTAAAAGTTGTGTTTGATTTATTTTTAATGCTGCAGCACCTCATGTGTAAAAATGTAAACAAGCTTCACGAGTCAACAGGGGAACAAGTGCAACAGGCCACATAATATATGGAGCTTCCTCATCATGACGGTAATCAATGATATAAAATCAAACAATGTCCGTGATGCTGCTGCTTAAATATTTGATGTTTTCAGGTTTGAAAACAAGCTGCAGGACGAGCTGCCATTGTTGGAAGGTGAATGAAGACGTTTCAGTGATAGATGGACGCAGTGCTGTCAGCACCACTCTGTCACTGAAGTTAAAAGTGTGTGCCAATAAATAATGATTCATATGTGTGAAAGTTATGAACAAATGTGTGTGTAAACACGCCTGCAGGTTCAGCCTTCACTAAAACCACAAGATATGAGTGAGTTTTCTTCTTTTAGGCACATTTATGACTCAGACAGGAGTCCAAATTAATATATTATTTTTAAAAGAATATTTTTTAACATTTAAATAAATGTGTAAAAAAATCAAATTGTTTATAAAGTTGTTTTTTTCCCAACTTGTTATAACAACATAATAGCCTCTTTAATCCTTAATCCTTTAATTTGCTGCTTTTTAAAATTGTAACTTTATTTAATAAACATAAAGTGAATCATATCCATAAGACACTGTGTCCATAACTGCTGTTGGGAGTACAAGGGTTAAAACTAACAACACCTAACACCAGATGAAATCCTGTTCTTCTAATAATGTGTTTTTATTTGTTTATTTACGGTCATTTTAATTTTAAAATGTAGCACGTTTACACGAGTTTATGTAGTCAGTTCATGTTTTTCTGACAAATCCAAATATAATAAAAATACATGTTTGTTTGTTTTTTTAATTCTGCTTATTAATATTAATTAAAAGCCACATAAATCTTTTCCACACACATCTTTACGCCACTCACCTACATCATACATCCAGCAGCAGCGCGCGTTGTATTTTTTTTATTATTTTTTTTTCTCTCTATGGTAAAAAAAATCATATCAACAGGAAAAAAAAAACACTTGGACAACCCAAACCGGGGACAAACGGGGCAGCACTTGTCACATAAACTGATATTTCGGTCATCCACATGCAGTAAACAGAAAGATCTGCTGGTAACTTTGTGAGTACAACTTTTTGGAGTCAACAGCGATAAAGAGAGTGAGGGGGCGGAACCCTGCTGAGCCCCTGCGCTGAACGACAGCCAATCGCTTCGTTCTCCTAACTGCCAGTCACCGAAATCCGTCCAATACCTGCAGTGCCATTTCTAAACTGTATTCCCCACTGTGTCCTCCAACTGTTGTATGTTCTGCCAATCGCTTGAGGACAGAGTGGGAAAAGGAGCAAGCAGAGTTAGAAGCCGGACAAAAGAACTTATAGACCCCTTATATACATATTTTCCTAATGTTTTAGAGAGCGTGGTGTGGTGAAAAACAATTGCGGTGAGTGCGGATGGACTTGTCAGTGTAGTTATGGAGCCCCCTTTAAGCAAGAGGAATCCGGCGATAAGATTAGCGGATTTGGCAGCGACTCAACCCCTTCCTCATCAGAATATGACAGGCTTCCCGGGGCTAGGGGGGCATCACCCTCTCTCCCACCATGCCCACCTCCACCCTGGGGAGCTGGGCAACGACCCCGGAGTGGCACTCACTCCATTTGGACCAGAGCACATGGCACAGACAAATGCTCTCAAACTTAGCCCATCTCAGCACATTCAGAGCCATCCCGAAGCCCAGACCGCGGCATCCTTCACTTCTGCTCAGACCACAGTTGGTTTCCCCGTGGCTCACCCCCACTCAGGCTACTCAAGCAGCAGGGACTTCATCCTCAGGAGAGAACTCTCAGCCTCTGCTATGCATGCACTTGGCGACCAGCATAGTTCCGCCTCCTCCCCTCATCACCATGGCATGTTCATCTCCCCAACAGGTGCTTATGGGCACACGGAAAGTGGGGCCCATTCACTTTTTACTGGACTTCACGACCAGGCGTCCCCAGGTGCCCACCACCACCACCATGCCCTTAACGGGCAGATGCGCCTGGGTATACCGGGGGACATCTACGGCAGGCCGGAGCACTTCGGGCACAGGCCAGAGCACTATGGACCGTCTTCTCTGCACAGCTACAACTCCATGAACCTCAATGTGAACATCGCTTCTGCTCCTCACGGAGCCGCGGGGGCGTTTTTAAGATACATGCGGCAGCCCATAAAGCAAGAGCTCATCTGCAAGTGGATTGACCAAGAGCAAAGTCAGAAGAAGCCCTGCTCGAAAACTTACAGCACCATGCACGAACTGGTCAACCACGTCACGGTGGAGCACGTCGGGGGACCGGAGCAGAGCATGCACGTCTGTTACTGGGAGGAATGTCCACGGGAAGGAAAGGCGTTCAAAGCGAAGTACAAACTGGTCAATCACATCCGAGTTCATACGGGGGAGAAGCCCTTCCCGTGCCCGTTCCCTGGATGTGGAAAAGTGTTCGCTCGATCGGAGAATCTAAAGATTCACAAGAGAACCCACACAGGTCAGTGCTTCTAATCGTCTAAAACTCACACACCGCAGTCTGTAAAAATATCCGAAACGACCTTCTTGTTGTGTTCACGTCCTAAACAGTTGGACTGCAGCCGTGCGTAATGTGCACAAAAAGCGAGAAAAACACTTTAATGCAGTAACGCATTCGCCTTTCATTTCCTTTCTTAAATATAAACTTTTTTTACTCTCACAGAGACGCCTGCAGTGTGCGTGAAAGGATTAGGACATATGATGTGTAAAAACGTGCTTACGTACGTGCAGCTCCGCACAAATGTAATTGTCTTCAGGCGTAGCACGTTTACGCAAAAGCACGGTTGAAATATCTCTGAGTGTATCACATGATATGTGGACTAAACGCTGATGTGCTGGTTTAAAACGTGAAGCAGACAGACAGACAACGCGCTGCAGGACTAACCCTCTGTTAAATACGTGAAGGCACATACTGTCACCATGTAAAGCACCGCGATAACACGAACATGAAAGTTAAAAGTAGAGTCTCTCAGCTGAAGTTTCCAGCACGTTAAACTCACAGGAGCTCAATCTGTGGGCTGGTTTCTCGTCTTTACGCAGACTGTGGGACAAAAAATAACTTCCTGGCTAAAATAAAGTAGAGACAGGCCTCTCTACTTTTTCTTCTATAATGTCAAATCCCCTGGGGATTTCTTTAAATCAAAAAAAATTACACATTCAGAATCATATCATAATTTCTACACTAAAACGTCACCTTTTCCAGATTAGAAATGAAGGAATGAAGCAGTTCAGCGTAACAGTGTGTATGTAATCACTCCACTAAGCGTCTCCTGGTGGTCTCTTGAGCTCCCCCTTTCCACCCACATACACACATATACATGTAAACCAGAAGGCCTAAAGGCATGTTACACGTGTTCACACCGGAATATGCTGTGGGTAAGTGGGTGTGGAAGTCGTGGCTCTGCGACATGTTTAGTGAAAAGCTGTCCCAGTGGAGAGGTGTGGGCACTTACATGATTTTATGCGTTTAAAATGATCAAATGTGACACTGACTGTCTGTGTTTTTTTGAATTATTATTCTAGGAGAGAAACCGTTCAAGTGCGAGTTTGACGGCTGTGACAGAAAATTCGCCAACAGCAGCGACCGGAAGAAGCACTCACACGTCCACACCAGCGACAAGCCTTACTACTGCAAAGTCCGCGGCTGTGACAAATCCTACACACACCCGAGCTCCCTGCGGAAACACATGAAAGTGCACTGCAAGTCCCCGCCGCCGCCGTCCACCAACGTCCCTTACATTTCCTCCACAAACCCTCTCGGGGACCCTCTTTCACCCAATTCTGAACCGCACAGGAACCGCTCAGCGAACCTCTCCCCTCAGGTCACCAACCTCAACGAGTGGTATGTGTGCCAGGGGAGCGGGGGGCCGAACCACCTCCACACCCCCTCCAGCGATGTGCCAACGTCAGATTCAGACGATGAGGACTCGTTCAGAAATTCAGACCCGAGGACGATGCTCTGATTCACAAACACACACACATACACACACAGCACTGTGTCATCCAGGCTGACCCACTAAAGTGTGTAGATCCATGCTGGCCCGTGGGCTTTTGGGATATTGATCAGTTATTGTGGCTGTAGTGACACACAGACATGGAGTCTCTGGCGTGACCCCTGACCTTCACTTAAAATATTAGATTCAAATTAACAAAGATTTTTTTTTATTATTATTATTATTTGATAGGAACCAAAAAAAACCGTGTTCCAGATTGGACTTTGAAAATAAATGCAGGGTTCAATTAACTGCATGACTCAACTGGTGAGCTGAAATGACATCTTTCACTTGGCCTCCATCATCCCTCTAATAACTGGACTGCAATCAACCACTGTCACGTTTAAAGGTACTGCTTGTGACCCACAAGTGGCAACAAATGGACAAAAAATATAGAAGCTTAGATATGAGGCTTGTTTTTAAAGATGTGGTACAAAAAAATACAAAAAAAATCTGAGTGTCTTAAGGGTTCTCTTTTCAGATTTATACAATAAGTGTGTTTGGATGGAATTTTGTAATATTTAAGAAGTATTTAAGACTATATTTTATGCAAAAATACACAAGTGTAAAGCTTGTTAAAGAGTCCAGTAAGTCCCATGAGACCCTAAATGTCTACACTGACAGGCTTTGACCCTGTACCATT
>JAVQJX010054394.1:0-22539 GCA_036025115.1 Ambassis agassizii
TATTTAAGATGTAACTTCTGATTATGATCATTAACCAAAACTCTTTTTTTCCTCCAGGTTATCAATTAAAATGTCCTACAAACTGTCCAAAACTCAAATACAATCGAGTTTGACACAAAGGATTACTACTATAATTGTTTGGTTGGTAAAGTTTCTGGTGGTTAATCATCACAGTTTCGTCTACATCTGAATAATTTGGCAGCACCATCTGAAGATGCCAGAAAAGTGCAGAACAGCCAGTGAGAGCAGGTTAACCTGTGACCTTTACATGTTTTACAGGGTACGTTGTGCTCCAAACAGATTATTTGTTTACTGCAGTCAGTTAAGAAATGAAGCCATCAAGTGACTTTTGTTCCATCTTCTGTGCCCTTCTTGAACAAACCTCTTTTGTTTGAGCCTTGAAGTGACACCATGTTAGTATGTCAGCGCAGACAGACTTTGTTTATGAGTACAAAAAAAATGGGAAAATTACACGTTAAGCCATATCTGACAAAGCTAGCTGTGTGTGACCCCGAAGTTTCATCATCTGACCGGCGCATTAGCAGCCTAATTATTTCATCAGACACAAATCAACATAAGAGGATACAGAGGGGATGTTGGTGGCAGCGTTAAGCCGCACAGAGAGCCGAGTGCAAGAGCTTTTATGGTCGAGTTAAACTCAGTTGCTGCCAGTTTCTGAGCTTTAGGTGTTAGCTGTACAAGCTAACATAACGCTTGTCAGGCCCATAAAACAGCCCGAAACCCCAATAAAATATCGTTAACATCTCACCTGAAATGTAGCAGCTTTAAATAAATCCGTGTCTTTGCTTGTTATCAACACACAAATAAAGTATAAGTAAAGAAAGCTCTAGTTGGTGACTGTAGCCGGTTAGCTAGCCTTAGCACCACGCTAGCTAATGTAAATGTTAACTGCAATATTCTTTTTAAAATAAAACAGCTTAAACTGGCTATTAGCGCGCAGTATATATAAAACGGTGGTTGTCGTAGTTTTGTAGTTTAAATCCCCGTTACTGTCTCCTTTTGTGAGCTAAATTTGCCTGCGGCCTTTAACTCCAAACGTGAACCGCGGGACTCGAGTTCCAGGAGAACCGAGAGGCCGCACGCCAAATTCGGACACGCACCACGATCGACACCGGCACGAGATCCGGCTTCTCAGCGGGACGAGCCACTCACCGTTTGTTCTTTTCGGCACAGAGGGATTCGTGTGAGTAATAATCTTCGGAATCCAGTTGAAGAATGAAGAGCCGTTCGTGTCGCCGATGTCTGGGGGTTTAGTCAAGGCGTTCCCATTTCTCCTGAACGGCTGTAAAGAGGTCAGAGTGGACGGCGACGGTAAACAGAACAGACCGGGACTGAAATGGAGAGTCGAGGCGACTGAGTCTGCAGCGTTCAGGGGCCAACACGGAGCTCTGTTAAAATACGTTCCACCACGACTTAGTATGTATTATTCTTATGGTTCATTGAGATATGACATTTTATTAATTTCAGTAGTAAAAATATTCTATTTAAGAGTACGGTCTTGATTTTTTTCTTGTAGTTAACGTGGTTACTTTTTAAAATGTAACTAATGACAAAATAATTGTATTTGATAATAGAAACGTTCAGGACAACATAATCATTAGTGTTGATAAAACACTGTGTTAGTTGATCATCAGTGTTAGTTTGCGGTTATTCAGCATTTTTCGTCACGGAAACGGGTCTCTAATGTACTATAAGCAGATTGTGGCGTTTCTGACAGCATGTGAATGCAGCACGGAGACGTGACGCATCTGACGCAAGGGGGCGTCGTTTGTTTTTTAGTGTCTGAGTGTTGAAACAAACGTAAACAAATCGTCCGGAATATATTTATGGTTTGTACGCCATGCTATGAAATTTATTTATCGTTATATTTTATTACTATTTAAACATTCTGTTGCCCCTCATAAACTGAACACATTTTTTTATATATAAAATTCAGTTTATTTTTCCATCAGTCTCTGTGACGTTCACGAACCAATCTGAAATTATTAGAAACATGTAAATAAGTTTCCTCAAAAAAATTTAAAAGTGTTTTTACTCGCACAATTAAATAACAACAAAGAGCAGAAACATTCTAACATGTTTTAAATTCAAAGTGAACACATAATATTTAAACAATATTCTAGAGGACCAATGAGTTCAGACAGCAGTGTGATAAAATAAACAGTACAGAATGAAAGGAAGCCAGAGGGAAGAATTCAAATATGTTTTAATCATTTGTTAAAAAAGAACAGATTAACTCATTCATTCACCTGTACAGTTCACAGAGTTTGTGAGCGGGTGAGCGTGCACACACTCGTACAGCTGCTGTGTGTGAAGCAGAGAGGAGCTGGAAGACCGACGCTCACCTGGTTCTTATTGCAGGCTGATATTTTAGTGTTAGGTTAACATCAATGTATTAAGACAATAAAATGTAAAAACTGATTCTGTTGTTAAAGTGCTGACGTCTAAAGCTGAAATCTAAATTGTCCCTCACAGGCTACTGTACGACTGTCAGGATGTCAGACTCTTTTAGACACTAAAAAAATAAAATCCTTCCGTTTCTGACATTCATTCAGTTTCATCACGACCTTTGACCTCCTGTTAGCAGCTTTTCCTGTGGTCAGATTGTTCTGCTCACATTATTGAGATTTCAAAATAAAAGCCTGTAGTGTTCCCTTTCATTGACTGAATAGATCACACAGCTGTGATAAAATAAAACAATTAACTGTACCCATGTTTGTTTGTTTTTTCAAAATGCAGCATTCACTTCAATCAACACAACTGAATTAAAATGAAGTTAGCATGCTAACAGGCTAGTTGTGGATCATACATGCCACTGTGTGGTGGTCAATGCAGAGTCTAGTTAGTGGTGTCACATATCAGAACATTTACTGACAAGATGTCCGTGTGCTGAGTGTCGACACGCTGGGGGTGGGGTTAAAAAAAAAAAATGTTTTAAAGAGGATGTCATGTCGCAGCACCCATCCGATCCTCAGAACTTAAAACTCTGTTTGTCCCAAGGGGCAGTGAATGCACCGCGCTGTCTCCTCACAGGAAGTTGGTTTTGAGTGTGATGCTGGGGGAAGACTTGGGGGTGCTGCGGGCAGCAGGGTTAGCACCGCTAACTTTAGCATTCAGACTCTCCTGGTTACCTTTGACGGCAGCTTCCAGGCGAGACTTCAAGTGAGGAGATGATGTGATGAGTGACCTGAGGGACACAAAACATTCGCAATGACCTGACACGACTCACACCTTTAACATCTTTAACTGATCACTACCTACCTGAAGACAGCCGGGTGCTGCGGGCCAAGACGCATCAGGTCCTTGAGCGCCGCCTCATGGAGCGACCTGGACGCCTTGGGGGCGGAGCCAAGAGCATTTTCATCGAGGAGGAAGGAGATGAGGAGCGGGAGAAAGATGGCGACCAGCTGAGGACCTGCAGGGCAGAAAGAGGACAGAGCTGCTGATGTTTTTCTCCTCATGAACGTCAGGCTTTGCTTTGAGATCTGTGCGTCCTCACGCTGCGACTCGTCAGCAGCCTGGACCAGAGCCTCCATAGCTCGGATTCCCTCCAGGACCCCCAGCAGCTCCTCAGGATTCTGAGGACGACTTCGCTCCACCTTCTGAGGGGAAACACACACAGATCACAAACATAAGTCCCCGAACACATCACTGCTCCTTATTCCTCAGTGCTGTTTGTACCTGTAGGAACCGAATCAGCGTCGAACCGAGAGCCTGAATGTACGGGACGGCCACGCCGGGCTGAGCCTGGAACACCGACGTCAGCAGCTGATAACACCGACTCACCACCTGCAGGAGATAAGACACAGAGTGAGTACTGTCACTTCTGGGGGTGTTTAAGAAGCAACAGTTGGTTCGTGAACACATTTCTGCCAAACTTTTATAATTGTATTAGCAGCACTCCAGAGACAGGCTAACTGCTAGCTTTGCAGCTTTTATATCTTATATAAATTTTGAACATATGAAAATGGAAACCAGCAGCCTGCATACTGGTCAAACTGGGACACCCTGACGTTCTATCTGCAGGATGGAATCTGACCCCCTGACCTCCAACAGACAGAAGCAGGTCACGTCTATATTTGAGAACAATATTCAGAATGTTTGACATCACTGAGCTGAAACTAAATCCATGAAGTCCTGCTGAGTCTGAAGAAACATGTCAGTGCTCTCTCTCTGTCTCACTCTGGTACTGACCAGTGGATCCTTGGCCTCCATGCTGGCGGTGAACCGCTGCAGACAGAGCGCGTGCAGAGGCTCCACGGTGCAGACATCAGGACCGGCTGACAGCAGGAAGATGGTGAGAGCGGTGAGGAGGCTGAGCTGATCCACAGTGCAGCCAGGAGCCTCTGAAAAGCCACAAATATGAGTCAGCCTCGGCCCCCGTACAAGTCTCTGGATGATGTTCTCAGATTTAAACAACTACCGGCATCCCAGAGTCTCAGGAGTGTGTTCAGAGCCGATCTCAGCAGCAGGTTCCAGGCTCCTCGACTCTTCTCCTGTCGACTCATCGGGGACGTCAGGACGGACTTCAGGGCCTGAAGAACAGCCTGGACGACCAGGCCAGCCCCGCCCCCTGAGCCCGCCGCGGAGGCACCTGGGAAACAAAACACGAATGCTGAGGGTTCAAATCTGAGTTACTTCAATTGTTTTTAGTATTTCTATAAAATGTGTTACCAGTGTGTGTGCAGGGCTGGTGGACCAGCTCTCTGAGGACACCCAGCAGCAGGTAGAGGACTGTGGGGAGGATGGACACGCTGCCTACGAGGAGGACAGACAGCCATTAAACCAAACCGCCAATCAGAGAGGAGGGTGCTGCTGTAATGCTAGCATTAGCGTTAGCTGTAGCCTCACCTTCAGGTGAGCAGATGGACGGCAGCTCAGACAGGACACACAGAGCGGACGCCATCAGGCGGCAGTCGCTGTCAGTCAGAGTCCACGCTGAGCCTCCAGGACCTACAAACACACAGAGACACATCTGTGACACAGAGACATATCGAAGACATCAGGACGAGACACATCTCCTCCTCCTCCTCCTCACCGGTTGGACTGGTTCCAGCCAGTTTGGGGCTGAGTTGTGGGAGCTTCCGGACCAGCACACACAGGCAGAGCTCCAGCGCTCCAAACACCAACGAGCGCCCGGGGATCAAGCCGCCGGTGTCCCGCCCTTCACCGAACTCTGGCAGCGTCTCCTTCTCTGCTGCGCCGTCGTCCACTTCGGCACTGTGGCGTTTCTCCCTGACGTGCTCCTGAGCGGCCGTCACGATCTGCCGCAGTAAATCCAACACGGCGAGCTGAACGGACACAGACTCTCGGGTCACCATGAGTCTGTGCAGGACGCTGAGCAGCTCCACACTCAGAGCCTGAAGCGACACACAGTGTGAGGAACGGTGTCGGAGGTTAAGGTCAGGTGTGCTTTCAGACCCGGCTGCGCCTCACCTGGTTGTTTCCGATTTTAGCTCGAGGCCAGGAGACGTCCAGCAGTGCCTGCAGAGCTCTCAGACAGGAAGTGATGTTTTCCATCTGGTCCTCAGAGTGTGGAGAGCAGAGGAACTCCACGCTGATCCCTGAACGCACCACCACAACCACAGTCAATACAAAAAACCACAATGTAATGACATATAAATTTGCTGAGCGTCCGGAGTGTCCTACCCAGTATGAGGTGCAGTCTGTCAGTGTTTGTGTCCTCTGGACTCTCGGCTTCCCCCGCAGAGCTGGTGTATCCCATGGAAGTGGGTGTGGCCGGCCGGGACAGACTGGCAGGAGTGTCATCAGACATAACAAAACCTGAAACACAGAGACTGGTTAATACACACCTGGAGGAGGAGAGGGAAGCGGTGAGGAGGAGAGCTGACCTGTGCTGTGCAGCCAGAGCGAGGTGGCGTGGAGGACGGGGGCCCAAGAGGAGGCGTAATGAGCTCTGGCCTGGTTAACGGTCTCTGCTGTGTAGAAGGAACCGCCTGGAGGAGAATAAAGCCATGAAGCCATCTGAGGAGCGGTTTTAAAGCTCCAAACACCGAGCCGTCCTACCTGCTGCAGGGAGCTGTGACGCATATTCAGATGGGAGGGTGAGCAGCGCGTAGTCCTGCAGCACCGCCAGCCACAGGCGGCTCAGCGTCGTCAGATCTGACTGGACCAACTTTAAAAGGCCCGCCCCTCCTGACTCGCTGTCTTTGGGGGAAACTGACAGGTCGTCGGGGCGACTAGGACTCTCCTTCACTCTGCTCCGCTGCACGGCGACGATGTAGACCTGAGACAGAGAGAGACCGCTTTAAAAAACCACGAGCGGTTTCCACTGCAGTCACATGACCAGTCAGTGTGCTCTCCACACAAACACAGATAATAAACATCGCACCTCCGCCCAGGCTTTAAGAACAGCCAGCGTCTCCATGGTGGTTGTGGCTTCGTTGTACAGTTGGCTGGACGTCTCCCTCCCTGTCTGGACTTTAACCAATGAGGAGGCCAGGAGCTGGTGGACACGCCGCAGGTCTCTGAGGTCACTGACCACACCGCTGGCGATCCACGCGCTACACACCTGAAAAGACAGCAGCAGGTTAAAGGTGACCAGAAAAAAAAACCTGGACCTGAGAGGATTATGATATGATCACCTGACACGCCTTGGCAGTGACGTCAGGAGGAGCATCAGCACTGAAGGCCGGTCTGAGAGCGGCGCCGACCTGCCCACACACACACAGCACGTTAACACACACACTGAGCAGCATGATTCTCACATTAGATAAGAAAAATTAAACACACGTTTGCCTGGTACTGCTCCAGGATCACATGACCAGGGAACTCTGGTTCAGGGATGGCTGCGAACCGCCTGATGATCACCAACAGGGTTTGGAGCCCGGCTAACCGCAGCTGGTCACTGTGGTCTGTTGCTGCCATGAACGCCATGCGGACCAGATCACCAAGATGGAGTACCAGGAAGTCTGAGGAGAGAGAGATCAGTGATGTATGAGGCGTCCACAACTTCAATAATCATGACTGTAACGTCTTACCAGCGGACTCATGCAGACGTCTCTCCTGAGCCAGAGCCATGTCAAAGTGTGCCGGGTCAGCCGTCTCACACTGCGCTATGATGCGACACACACACTCCACAGCGAAGCGCCGCGTGGCCCAACGCAGCGCCGTAAAGGGGCCGCTTGACTCCGAGCGGGCTTTGAAAGCAGAGGAGTCATCGTCTTTTCCTGCGTCGTCGTCGTCCTGACTCGCCTCCACCAGAGCTCGACCGTCTGACGGAGAGGTCAGAGGGTGAGCTTCTGTCTCAGGTTTGGATCTGTTGGAGTCTGAATGACTCACCTGTGGTTGCAGACAGGACATCTTTGCAGAGTTTGATCCAGTGTCCCAGTTTGCTACTGGTGGCACTGGACGCCATCATGTGGACCAGAGTCTCCTCGATGTCCCTCCTCAGACCTGGATCTGACTCCCGGTCCAGCAAGGTGAACAGAGCTCCTTCCAGACCGACTTCCTTTATTGTGACATCTACACACCAAGGATCAGAGATGAGATTCATCCCGTGTGTGTGTGTGTGTGTGTGTGTGTGTGTGTGTGTGTGAGCGCGCGCGTCTCACCGAGCTGTGTGTTGTCTCGTCTCGGCAGCTCTTTCACCTGTGTGACGGCGTGCTCTGAGACCTCCAGCGCCTCCCGCTGGACAAGCTGTCGTAAACACGCCACCACAGCCCGACGCAGGCACAGGAAGGAGCTGCACAGGTTGGCCTGAAACACACACAGAGTGTTCACATACACACACACAGTGTTCACACACACTGACGAGTCTGTAGTAACAGCTGTGCAGGTGTGAAGCATGCAGCAACAGTGTTTCCTTCAGAGGATTCAAATCTTTAATCTGACAATTAGCACATCTTTCTGCCTGTTAGAATGTTATTATCATCCTCCTAAATATATGTTCCTACTGTCCCTGAATGCATCATGTGACTGTGATGTTCACACTAACAGGATTCAGTAAAAACGAGCAGGAAGCCATGAAGGATCACATGACCAACATTCAGAGAATATCTGTCAGACCTGCACCTTTCTGTGTTACTCTGCACACACACACACACACACACACACACACACACACACACACGTGCACACAGGGTTGTGTGTCTGTTTGTGCAGAGGACCAATCAGAACGCACATCTTTCTCTTTGTCTCTAGAGGAAACACTGATAGTTTCACTAAATAAATAAAACCAGGCGTTCCTTTTGTTAATGTTGTTACTGAGTTAGCTGCAAAGCAAATAAAGTTAAAAAAAATAAGCATGTAAAGGAAAACAGTGAGTTAATGAGAAAAAAATGTTTTAGTGGAACAGAAAACTGTTAAAAGCTGACAGGTGGGACCGGGCGATGTCTTCATTTTTTGAGCTCAATCTGTGAAAAGTGTCTTTGTTTGTATCGCCCGGCCCAACCTGACAGCAGCAGAACAGAAGGTGAGACACACACACTGCAGCTTCAGGCCTTAAGAGGACCTACCAACATGGAATAATCCAGCAAGATCTCCTGTAAGACACAGCGCAGGGTCAACAACACCCACATACCCCTCTGAAAGTCTTTACATGGACCAGCAGAAGTACTCACACAGAGTGCAGGGACGAGGTCGGCCAGGTTGACGTGTGGAGGAGAGAACATGTGCAGCTGCTGCAGACAGGAGATGGCTCGGGCCTGGACCAGACAGTCCGGACTCACCTGCATCACTCCACATCCCACCAGACAGCTGGAGCGCAGAGCGGACACTGCGTCACCTGAGCAACACAAAGCACACGTCACTCAGATCATCCAGCTCCGATGGTCCTCAGCTGTGATGGAGGAGAGACTTACCCTGCAGGTCAGGACCCAGGCAGGTGATGAGGCCATGCAGGCAGCGTCCCAGGCTGTAGTGCACCTCTGGGTGGGTGGGCGGAGTCGACAGCAGCAGACGGAGAACCAGAGTGAAGGACGGCTCGACGTGTGTTCGGTACAGACCGCCAGACAGGTCGACCACCACAGACAGACTGTGGAGAGACCAGGTCTGGACCCAGCAGAGGCACCGGAGGGACAGGGTTACGACATGTCATCATCCCCTGATGGATGAGGGTGAACAGGCACGTACCTGGACCTCAGGTGAGGTGCTGTCCTGGCTCAGTGTGAACAGGACTCCCAGGCTGGTAGACAGGTGCTGAGGGGAGCTGATTCCTCCGGTGTATCGGTGCAGCGCGCCCAGAGCCAGAGCGTAGCCGCTTCGACAGGCCGCGTCCCGTCCCGTCTTCAGCCTGAACACAGATATGATGGACACCACGAGCTGCACACCAGGCCGCTCAACGTCTAAACGTGAATGTAAGAATGGGCGCTCACCTGTCGAAGCACAACAGTGAGATGGAGACGGTGAAGCCCGGGTCTCCGACTACCTGAACCAGCCGGGCTAGACCTTCTGCTGCCAGGCACCGCAGCAGAGGACTGACGCTCTCCAGGGCCCCAGACAGCAGAGACAAGGCTGGGGGACGGATCTCCTCCGGCCCCAGAGAGCCCCGGATGCTGCCCTGGTGCTGAGGAGGAACAGAATGAAATATTTTAGGATTTTTGTGCAAGCTGTTTGTTTGTCGTGATGTGGACAGACGCAGTACCTTCAGCAGGCTGCAGAGGGCAGCACAGACGTGTGTCTGGACGGTTTGCTGGCGTTGACCCTTCAGGTGGTTCACCGTTTCCACAAACTGCTCCAGTATCTTCACTCTGAGACAGACAGGGTTTGTTGGTCCTCAGACGGAGCTGAGCTGAGCTGACAGCAGAACACTTACCTCTGAGCGGAGATGATGTGCGGGAAAAGAGCGCCGAAGAGACGGACGGCGGCAGCGGTGAGAGCGACAGAAGGAGGGAGAGGAGCAGGAACTCCATCGGTCCTCTCACACAGACTGAAGGTGTCATTGTCCAGAGAGCCTCCACCCACACCGCTGCTGCTGTGGAGCTAAAACCCAAACAGACACAAGAACAGTCTGACTTTGATTCTTCACATGATAAACATGAGCTGCTTGCTTCTCATCGGTGCCATACGTCACCTGCTCCTCGATGTATCTGTGGTCGGTGTCATGGAGGGCAGGACCCACCAGCGGCAGGTCGTCATGGTGACAGAGGGGCGGAAGCAGGGTGAGCTCCGAACATGGCTGGTTCAGGTTGTCCTGGCCGGACAGGTCGGACACGAGCTGGTTTATCACCAAACCGAAACTCTCTGCAGGAGCAGCAGAAGCATTTTTAACAGGAAAACATGGAGGACAGGAAGGACGAGGAGGAAGGAGGCGTCACCTTGGTAGGTGTGTGGAGGCAGCAGAGCGAGCAGCTCGTACACTCTCAGTCTGTAGACGACCGACCAACAGCGAACAGAAGTGCCGTAAGACCTGATGAGAGACGGCAACCTGGAGACACAAACACACACAGTTCCAGACGTGTTTGACGGCAAATAAATACATAAAAACCCAAGAACCAATCATGTACTCACTTAGTGAGCAGGGCGACGGCGCAGGCCAACGGCGTGAGCAGGCGGCTGATGACGTCCTCAGTGACGAGGTCCCGGCAGTGCAGCAGCAGCGTCTTCATCGCTGTTCAGACACCAATCACAGGTCACACTCAGAAATGCACAGACAAGACACACACACACACAGAGACAGTGTGTGACTCACCGCTGAGCGCCCCGGCACGGCCCTCCAGTGTAACCTGCCACGTAAAGTAGTCCCCCCGTCGGAGCTCCATCTCCTGCTCCCGCAGCGAAGCAGGAAACACGCAGCGCCACAGGAGGAGGAGGCGGGACAGGTGGTGCTCCACGACAGCTGGACCTGAACACACAAAGCTCAGCTCAGCTTCGTCTCCTGAACCGGGTTAGTACATTTTTACATCTTTTGTTTTTCCAGTCCTTTAAGGCTACAACTCAAATTTACCCAGAGTGATGAGAGAGGAGACGAGCAGCCAGCCGGCCTGAGTCCGCTCCAGAGAGATCCGACTGTTCTGAGAGGCTGAACGGAGGAGGTCTTCAGCCAGACCCAGGACCACCTACACACACACACACACACACACACACACACAAACACACTCAACAACAGGCAGGGATAACATCAGAACTGACGATGTGATAATCACGTTGAAGCAGCTCACCTTGCCCTTTGTGTGCGGTATCCCCAGAGGACAGTGCTGCACTGCTGCCACCAGGGCGGCGACAGCGGCTCCGTACCCGGCTACAGCCTCAGGGGAAGACTTCAGAGCCACCAGACGCTCTGCACAGCGGTCCAGCAGCGGGGAGCACTGGGATGGCATCGACATGGCAACGCAGCGCAGACACCAGGCGGCGGCCAGCCGGGCCGAGGCCATCGGGTGAAGGAGGACGGAGATCACCGTGTCCAGGAAGGCTGTGGAGACACGTTATGATGTGATGTATAGGAAATAAAAGAGCAACAAGACGTGTGTGTCTGTGTGTGTGTGTGAGACCTGTGCTGCTGTCCGTGAGGAGGGGGGCGGCGGTGGATCCCAGTCCCTGAACGAGTCCCCCCAGTTCCAGCAGGCAGCAGACCAGCATGTGCTGACTGGCAGCGACGTCTGCAGATGAAACTCTGGCCTCCATGTTTCCATCCGTCAGAGCTGCATCTGAACAAACAGATCATCAATCGTCTGGTTCAGCTGAACGTGTTTTTATGATGCGTCTGTGCCTCACCGATGGCTCGTTTCTGTGAGGCCACGGTGAGGCAGAGCTGTTTGGCGGCGTTGATCTGGGCCTTCTCTCCCAGCAGAGACCCCAGCGTGCTCCTCAGGATGAAGGACACACAGCGGCGCGTCACCACAGCATCGCCCGGCGTCTGGGTGGCCCTTCCGTGGGACGCCAGCTCCATCAGCAGCGACAGAAAGGCCGGGAAGTTTGCCTCCAACCAGGCGCCGCCGAGGGTGGAGACGAACACCACGCAGGCCTGAGGAAGGGGGAGGATGTGTTGAGTGAGTGTTCAGCCAGACATCGACATCAATCGGTTGTTGCTACGGCAACCAACCTGCGTGACTCCGATCCGGATGTCCTTGCTGACGGAGCTCGTCCCCTTCAACATGTCTCCGCTGGCGCGTAGGAAACCCCCTCCACCCCGCAGGAAACCCCCAGACAACAAATCCATCACCTCCTCCAGGGAGCTCCGCCCACGGCCGCTCTGCCTGGGGGCTGCTGGGAAACAAAAAAAAAATAAAGCTAAAATACTGCCTGCTCTTTCCTTCAGAGGTGCTTCGTCGTTTACCTGTGGGCTGTCTGGGCTCCACAGCAGCAGCCAGCAGGGTCCCCAGCAGCTTGGCTACAGACACTCTGACGTTGTAGTTGGATCCCTCGAAGGCCCTGAAGCACAGAGTGGCCACGTTCTCCAGCTCACTGGTCCACAGGAACACCGCCTCTCTCTGCAGCTCCAACAGACACTAACAGGACGACACGGGACGCTTTAAAAACAGGACGCCACACTTTGATTCACCACCGTTATATGAGAGGAGCCGGGCACCGTTACCTTGGCAGCAGCGCAGCGTACGGCCATAGAGCGGTCCGTCAGGCAGGCTCTCGCTGCTTTGTAGATGTCGCGGTGACACGGCACGGCGCTGACGGCCAAACCTCGCAGGATCCGCTCCATGCTCAGCATGATCTCATAGCGACCCTGAGACTGAGAGAGGAGGAAGACGCGATCCTTTCAGCAGGTCTGTTGGATCCTCAGAGGACATTCATGATGATGAAGTGAAAAGCAGACAAACCTCAGCGCTCTTCATGGCCTTCAGCAGGTTGCCGATGGTGTCTTTGAAGGAGCCAACGAGCATCCGACCGAGCTGCTCATACAGAGCGCCGAGGCAGGCGACGGCTGCCCTGAAACACAAACGCACAACATCATAAACTCCTCCGTGATGAAGCCGGAGCACTTCCTGATGCTTCAGACTCACAGCCGCGTCGGGAGGCCGGACGGCGAGTCATCTTTGCTGCGGATGATGTCATTGCACCTATCCACCATTAAGCTGGACGAGATGGGGTCTCCCAGGCGGTACAGCAGGGCCAAACAGTGAGCCAGCAGCCAGCGGGTCGGCAGACCAGGGGAGCCAGTCAGGACGTCCAGCAGCTGGTCAATGAGCCGCCGCTGGTTCTGTCTGATGTCGGCCTGATGGAAAAGATTCTGATGTTATAAAACTTTCATTCTTCTTTCCATTAGTTCAACTTTATTTTAAACAGTCATGTGACCGCTCACCCTGTTGGCAGCTGGGAGGAGCTTCTTCAAGTGGCTCAGCCATTCAAAGATGAACTCCGCCTTCTGATGTTCCCCCAACTGACTGAACACCTCCTCGTTCAGAAGGAGGATGTGAGCTTGCTCCATCTTGGATCTCCAGCTGCCCTCCTCCTCCTCCTCCTTCTCCTGTCAGTGTGAGAGAATTCTTCTGTCCTGCACCGTCATCCTCCTAAATCCTGTTTCGGCACAAAAAGCACAAACAGGACATGAAAGTGAAATGCAGCACCCGCTTCCTGAAGCTCCTGTAATAAACGCTGTGCTGCATTTTCACCTGGAAGACAAACAAAATAAGCAGTTTTAGTTGCTGCTGAAGGATCAAACTGTTCAGCCTGTGTGTTCCTTTGAGAACGAACGGAGCGAATCTGACCGGAACAGGAGGGGAAAGAACTGGCAGCTCAGCCTCCAGACAAACATGAGAGCGACTCAGAAAGAGAGCAGCTCATAAATTATTCAACAGCACAGCTCGGTCTTCTTTAACACACACACAGTGTTTACAGAGACGCAGGGAGACTCTAAAAATAACGCCTGTCCCACTGAAGGATATAAAGCACTGCTGCAAGAAGAAAACTGAAACACATGCAACACTTCACACTTCTCTTCCTCTTTGTTTTTCACTCAGCTGCTCACATGTAACACCAAGGCCCAATCGCAGACCAGTTCCAACCCACCACCGCTCCGTTTGCACGTTCACGCACAAGTCCTTCATATTGAGATCTGTCCCAAAACAATTATCACTGCATCTCAAACTAAATCATACATGTGCAACATCAGCAACAGATAAATGAAAAGATGATCACATTGTCCTTAAAGTCTCTTGTAGCATAAATGAATGTGATCTGCCTCATA
Organism: Ambassis agassizii; assembly: GCA_036025115.1. Classification (NCBI taxonomy): domain Eukaryota; kingdom Metazoa; phylum Chordata; class Actinopteri; family Ambassidae; genus Ambassis; species Ambassis agassizii. Next base: position 14,120 of record JAVQJX010054394.1, read on the forward strand.
CTTCATGTGTTCATTGAGACATTTGTTTGTCTCCATGGCAACGGCTCCTTCCTGTTTCCAGTCAGGTAGCGAGGGCGTCCCATTTGTTTGGCTTCACTTCCTGCACCTTCATCAGGAGCAGCTGGGAGTGACACTCTGTGGTGAAGTGGGAGTGCGGAGGGACCGGATTGAGACTGGGCCAAAGTGTTCAGAGTCACTTCCTGATGATGTCATTCCTCTGTGTGTCTCAGGGGGAGGCGGAGCTTCAGTCTGGGGGGCGGGTCAGTGTGTGTGAGCGCGCTGGCCTTCACTTTCTGGAGATAAAGGAAGTGTGTGCTGAGGACGCAGGAAGTTACACATGTTTGGTCACAAACAGCGCTGGAACAGCGACCGCCAGCGCCGACCTCACTGTGCAGGGTGAGCTGACCAATCAGAGCGCAGGATGGTCTGTTTGATCAGAGATAATGTTATCTGAGACTCCTCAGATAACTCCTCTCCTTGGAGGCCACACACACACATTACCAAAGCACGATCCTGTGTGAGCTCATGGTTCGATGTCTGTGCTGACGTCTGTGCTCTTCCTCCTCAGGTGCTCCTGAACACGCCAGCAGGTGAGTCCAACATCAGCAGGACGCCATCATCTGACCTCCTGCAGTGTGCCCAACACACGGAGACAGACACACATCACACCTGTTTACACTGTGCTCACATTACTGCTAACAGGAAGTGATTCACTTAGAAAGCCAGTGAACATTCAGCTCTGTGGTCGTTGTCAAAGCTGTCACTGCTGGTTAGCTAAAGCTAGCTACTGTCCGACCTCCAAACAAACAGACGGGCTGTAAATGAAGCTACTATTTAGATCCTGCTTCACTGACAGAGTTCAGCTCTTACATTAATCAGTCATATTTTAATTGGGCTAACTGTGTTTCATTTCCTCACAAAGTCACCAAGGACTGAACCAGACTGCCCCCCCTCACAGGAAAACACAGCAACCCAAGGACCCGCGACCCACTGTGGACCGAGAGCAGAGGGACCAGCCCCGGGAGTCAGCAGGATGGAGGAGCAGACAGCTCCCTCTGCTGGCCGCCGGCAGCACTGCAGCTGCTCAGGTCACTGGAGACAATAACATCAATGACGTTAACAATAACTTAAATGCACCAGAAATAAAGTTTGTAAACATTTAAACTCTGACAGCGGCGCTAACACAGGCTCACCGTGTGGTATTTATAACAGACCGTCTGCCTGCAGGTCCGGCCCGCCCTCAGTCCGGATCCGGGGCGGTCCGCTTCAGCCGACAGCATCAGGTCAGAATGACGTCACCTGTTTAACCCTGTTGGCTCGTTAGCTTAGTTTTAACTAATCAAAAATCTACTGAATATTTCTTAAATGACTGATTAATGTCTGGTCTTTGATTATTTATTGATCATCAGATACTGATCACCTGATTGATGAGCTCTCGTCGTGTTGGTTTGTCATGTTAAACCTCACTGTCACTGCAGCAGAGGCCTTGTGGTCTGTTGTGTTTCAGGGCTGTGAGGAGGTCCGCGCTGGGGTCCAGCCTGCGGTTTGAGGCTGTTCCTTTAGACCAGGAGGCCACAGAGGGGGCGCAGGTCACCTTCACCTGCCAAGGTAACTGCTCTGCTTATTGGTCCAAAGCTGCATGCATCAGTCTGCTGTAACGAGCCCTCTCAGCCTGTAGGTGTCGCTGTTACACTGAAGTGACTTTTACTCTCTCTTCTACATTCAGTCTCCTCTGCTGCCATCGCCGTGGTTACCTGGCTGAGAGACGGGCACGCAGTGAAGACCGAACCGGGTCTGCAGCAGAGACGAGATGGCACCTGTCTCACCCTCACCATGGAGAGGGTGAGACAGGGAGACCAGGGGACATACCGGTGCCAGCTGACCACTGCTGAAGGGCTGACCGTCCAGTCCACAACATGGATGCTCCGTGTCCAAAGTCTGTCTGTCTGTGGTCAGTTAGTCTGTCTGTCTGTCTCTGGTATGTCCTCATACATTTTTCCCCTCAGGTGTGTCCCGCCCCCCCGCCTTCCTCAGTGTGCTGCAGGGCTGCAGTGTAACAGAGGGTCAGACCGTCAGCCTGCAGGTCTGTGTGGAGGGAAAACCTGCTCCGAGGGTCAGCTGGCTGCGGGACGGTCAGTGTGTTCACATGAACACATGTAGAGTCAGTTAGCTGTTAGCTGTTAGCTGTTGTGTTTTTGGGGAGATCGTTCTCGAACAGTGAACACGTCTCTGCTGATCTGTTGTTTAAAATCTGTTTCTCCTGGTGGCCTTAGTGAACAGACACAGTTAAATGCTGCTAGTTAATCATGTGCCTGATCAGACCAGCAGAGGGCAGCACATACTGCAGTTACACACATTAACACAACAACAGGAGCAGCATGAGCACACAAACACATTTAGTTTTTATCCTGACTTTATTGAAACATGTTCAGCTGTTGTTAGTTTGTGTTTTGGTTCCTGTCAGCTCTCTGACATAAACAACAGGTCATCCAATGAAACATGAACACAGACAAGGCGGGTCACACTCCCGTTTGTATTTCTCTAGTTTTAGTGTGGAAACTGACAGATTGAGTGAAAACACGGTAAAACATGTTGCTGAGTGAAACACGGCAGAATCTGTAGAGACAGAAGCAGCTGAGGGAGCGCTGCACTGTAAAACATCAGACAGCAGCTCCGTGGAGTCCTTCTGTTTCACAGCTTCTTGCTCTCGCTCACTCAGTGTTATGTATTTATCAGTGTGTGTTCTTTGTGTTGTCAGACTGATACTTCAGTGTGTCTCAAACTTATAAAGAAATTGATTTTTAGTAGTTCTGAAAACAGTCTGTTTTCTGCCGTTGAATCAACAGGCTCTGTTTTACAGTGCAGCGTGGTGCAGCTGTTTAAAAAAATACAGTATGAGAGCTGGAAACCATATAAAGACAAAACATGCTGCAGCAGCCAGCGCACACACAGAAACACACAGAAACCCTGAAGCCGACCCAACAAGGGCATGCAGAGGAGGCCACAGTCAGACTGCTGGACTTCATCATGTTGTGAGGACTCCTCCACCTCCGCTTCACTCCTCACACTCACAGCCGCCGGCCTTTAATTGTTCCTCATGTGATTCTCTGAGCATCACAGCATTTTACAGTGCAGACAGCAGATTTAATTTGTCTGTCCTGATGTCCAAATAAAACTAAAACTCAGAGCAGGCTTCTCATCACTCCGGCTCTCCTCGTCCTGTGTGATTTATACATAAATATAATAATGAATAGTCTGTAAGAACATGTACTACATGAGACTGCAGAGACGTTAAACTTTCGTTGTATTCGTAGTGGTGCTGATGTTGCAGTCATGTGACCGCGCTCTAGCTGCTTTATAGCGTAGCATTAGCCGTTAGCTTCAGTGCAGACCATCCTGCTGATCACTCACACCTGATGATGAGTTAACACAGAGGTGATGAAGACGTCTTTTCTTCTTCCATCAGAGCGTCCTGTTCCAGCTGGGGTTCTGTCCTCATGCGTTGGGGGCGTGGCCATGCTGACCATCCAGAGTGTGTCGCGCCGTGATGAAGGCCTGTATGTGTGTGTGGCAGAAAACAGCCGTGGACGAGCAGAAAGCAGTGCCCGTGTGCAGGTCAAAGGTCAGAGGTCACTCATATAGGAACCATTAACAGGGCTTTATAAGGAAGATCAGTGAGGGGGAAAAAACCCAAACCAGCAGCAGGAAATCCCTGACACTAACGTACACGGAGTGAAATATCAGGAGATTCCCACAGACTGACCCACTTGACCCACAGAGTCCACCATCACTGCATGTCCATGTGTGGACAATAAGGTTTCATCTGCAGTCTGAGAGCAGAGACACCAGCTGCTCGTCTGCTCTGATTAAAGCTTTCTATCATTAAAGTGCTGATGAGATTTTTATAGACACACCTGATGCTGAAAACTCCATCAAAACAAAGTGCAAACAGGCTCATCTGCTCTGTTCTGCCTTATTTAGGAGATGCATTTGCATGTGTCTCACTTGTATGTATTAGGCAATGTAACACATACACAGCCAGGGAAACGGTGTGTGTCTTCCTCACACACACACACACACACACACACGTGTCAGGAAGACAGAGAAAAGGAAATCCAGATTCCATATATGGGAAAGGACAAGTGAGGATCAGACTGACGGTCACAGACTCTCTCTCTCTCTCTCACACACACACACAGCTGTTGCTCTAAGAACATTGACTCTTGTTACTCACATGTCTGCTGTGGATCAGAGACCTGATCTGAAAACTGCAGCTATATGTTTGAGCCCACAGTGTAATACCTCTGACAGCCACAAGGGGATGAAAAAACATGAGTGTCACTCTTTACTTCTTCTTCATGTGTTTCTGCAGGCAGTCTGCAGGGCACGAGGTCAGAGGTCAGAGCAGTGTGTGAGGCTCCTCGCTTCATCAGCCGCCTGACCGACCTGAAGGTGATGGACGGCAGCAGAGTGGTTATGACTGTGGAGCTGAGCGGTACGTCCACGCTCTGTGTGTGTGTGTGTGTGTGTGTGTGTGTGTGTGTGTGTGTGTGTGTGTGTGTGTGAGCTGTGGTATTTCCTGTCTGGTCTCCTGGGAGATGGTGGAGATGAGATGAGGACAGATTTCCTCTTCATTTCCTTTGTGTGTGTGTGTGTGTGTGTGTGTGTGTTGTTGCAGCGACATGAATTTATTCACACAGTCGACTTCCATCTGGGGACAAAAAGCACATCCTCATAAAAGCAGGCAGTAACATGGAGACTGCTTCAGGTTTATGTATGTGTGTGTGTCTGTGTGAATTATGAGTTGATGAGAAATCTGAATATGCATATTATTGTGTGTGTTGCATAATGATTTTCCACAGAGGCTTTTCTCCATATAAGCTGTGAGGATCAGCTGTGCTGCTCTCTGCTGTCACTCAGCACGCTGCCAGTCTCTTCCTGTTATTGGAACGTATTGTTTTATCAGACTGAGCGCTGCTTCTTTGACTGGAACAAATCCTCTAAAGATCATGTTCCAGATATTCTGACCTTTAATGACACAGACAGCATCACGGTGTTAAAAAGTCTCATCATGCTTGAGGTGCTGTGCTGTCCTCAGGTCACCCCCCTCCACAGGTGCTGTGGCTTCATGACGGGCAGGAGGTGACAGAATCGGAGGACTTCCACCTGCTGAGGGAGGAGAACCGCTGCACTCTGCTGATTCAGGAGGTTTTCCCCGAGGACAGGGGCACCTACAGCTGCCGGGCCTGGAACCCGTACGGAGAGGACCAGAGCCAGGCCCAGCTCAGTGTGGAAGGTGCGCCGCTGTGTGGTGTTATGTGCTGTGCCGTGATGCAGCACTGAAGAGGCTGATGGAGTAATGAGAGTCCAGAGAGTCCGGCTCTGATCACTGTTGGGTCATATCTCTGCTTCTGCTGCAGAGCCTCAGGACGGCGTGCAGCCCTGGTTCATCACCAAGCCCAAACCTGTGAGCGCTGCTGTAGGCCAGCACGTCCTGCTGTCCTGTGCCATCGCCGGAGACCCGTTCCCTCAGTACACCTGGACCAAGTCTGACCTGAGCCGACCTCTGACCTCCAGAGGAGACTTCGAGCTGCTGCAGAAGGAGGACGTCATTTCCCTGCTCATCAGGTCAATGCCTAAAGCAACAGAATGTAAACAAACAGCCAGAGACTGAAGCTGTCTCATGTCTTCTCTCCTCCAGACGAGTGAAGCGGCATCATGCAGGAGACTACCTGATCAGCCTGAGGTGGAAGCTGCACTCAACATACACATCCATAAATAGAAGCACATATTTAGTAGACATGCTAAAATAATCCCCCGTGATCTACAGTAGTGAGCTGAACCGAGGATTAACACCCCCCCCCCCCCCCTCAGCCCAGTGTATCATCCACACTGTCACAAAGATTCACTCCTTCACCTCAAGATAACGGGGTGAAAAATGGGTCGTTTGTGTTGCCTGAGCTGCAGCTTCACACTCCTCCCTCTGTGTCTGACAGGAACAGTGTTGGAGAGTGCAGTGCAGCGGTCTGTCTGTCAGTCAGCGAGGGGGGGGGGCCAGGAGGAGACGGCAGCAGGTGAGACCTCCATCATCCAGCCATTCATCACTCTTCATCTGCCCCACCATCAATCCATCATCCATCATTCCCTCCCTCTGTCCTATATTCAGAATCCTAAAGCTGCTGTAATCCGTCCCCATCAGGCCGACCAATCAGAGCCGCGCTTCCTCTTTTTGTTTACTCTGTGAAACATTGTTTGTTTGTTTAATGAAACTGTAAATAATCTGCTGTTAGATCCACTGAGAGGACAAAGAGGAGGCGAAGTGACTGAGCTAATGAAGACGTGAGCAGGCCGTCATGTAAAACAACTGGGACAGCAGGGAATTAAGTGAGGAGGAGGAGGAGGAGGAAGGGGGGGGTCTGTAGAGTCCAGTTTCACTTTGTTTACATCTGTGTGTGTGTGTGTGTTCAGTCTGTTCATGCCCATATAAGGACAGTTGAGTCACTTATGATGTAACATGAACAAAAAGTGGAGGTCCTCCCCTCCCAGCTGCAGGGGGCGGGGCTTGTCCCGCTGTGGCAGAGAGAGGGGCTTTAACCCTGCTCACTTCATTCTCTGTCTCACTCCATCTGTCTCACAGCCTCACAGCAGCAGGAGCAGTAAGAGGAGGAGGAGCAGCTAGTGGGACCGCGGTGCCGAGAGGAGGTGCCAGAGGAGGAGCAGGAGCAGGAGGAGGAGGAGGAGGAGGAGGAGGAGGAGGCGTGGAGCAGAGAAGCAGCAGTGGCAGTCAGCAGTGGCAGGAGGCCAGACAGGAGATCCCACAAGTGCACCTGCAGCCGGAGGAGAAGAGGAAGGAGGAGGACCAGGACTGTCCTGCTGCTGCTCCCAGAGGCCTGCTGAGGCGCTGCGTGGACACCAGGGAGCGGGCAGAAGAGGAGCTGCGACAGAGGGAGGCGCAGCAGCTGGACTTCCGCTCGCTGCTGGGACGCAGAGCTCTCCACGCCAAAAACAACCAGCAGGAAGAGGCCGGCCGCGAGCACCGCCACCACATGGATTTTAAGGCCAACCTCAAGGGGGTCAAACCCAAGACGGACGAGAAGGGGAACTCCCCTCAGCAGGTCGACTTCCGCAGCGTGCTGGGGAAGAAGGGTGCTGCTGGCAGCAACGGCAACAAGCCTGCAGAGACGCCGGGCAAGAACGCCACCGACTTCCGCTCCATCCTCGCCAACAAAAAGAAACCGGGGAGCCCTGAGAAGAATGGTGAGGCCGGGAAGGTGGACGTGAACAACTGTGTGGATGGAGGGATTAAGGAGACGAGTACCGGAGGAGGAGGAGGAGGAGGAGGGAAGGTGCCCGAGTTTGTGGAGAAGCTGAGCGATGTGACGGTGCTGGACGGCCAGCGGCTCCGGCTGCAGTGCCGTCTCAAGGCGGCCGCCGATGTCTCCGTCACCTGGACGCTGGACGGCAAGGTCATCAAGCCGTCCAAGTTTATCGTCCTCGCCAACGAAGGTCAGAGGTCACACACAGATCCTACAGATACACAGAGGTCAGAGAGAGGTGACGGACCTGCAGGTTCAGTACAGCTGGTGTAGGAGTGTGAAGGTGGAGTCAGGACGAGCTGAAACATTTAGCACTGAACCAACTGTTGATGGAGCAGAGAGGATTCAGACTCTATTAATAGACCACAGATGTGAAACAATAGAGCGCAGAGAGGATGTGATGTGTGACAGCGCCAGCAGACTATTGCTGGTATTTCATGTGGGAACAGATCACTTTACAGACCACACACACACACACACACACACACACACACACACACACCGAGCTGCATTAACTGTACCTGTGAGGTCCGCCATGGGTTCATTCATCTGTTCGAGGGCTCAGCTGTAGATCATTGTCTCCATTAATGCAGCATGTTTAACAGCTTTTATTTCTTTATTCAGGTTTGTTCATGTTCATTTGAACTGTGATTCATCCTGTGGTCATTATTACTATAATACTGTGTAACAAAGTGAGGTTTGCTCAGATGTAAAGTATGGATTCCATCAGTGTGCACAGAGATCTCAGTGGCTGTTTTTAGACATGTGATCATGAAGCTAACTTTATCTATGACAGGAAATGTCCACTAACAGCAGGAAGTCGCAGCCTCCAGGGTCAGACATGTTTTTACATTCAGTGCTGCGTTCTCCTGCTTTCTCAGTGTGAACTCACTCAGCTCATCATGTAAATCAGACAGGCTGTCCTTTAGCTGTCAGGCAGTCACAGTGTCCTCACAGGGACAGGAAGTCTCTCACAGTGCTGCGCTGTGTGTGTGTGTGTGTGTGTGTGTGTGTGTGTGTGTGTGTGTGTGTGTGTGTGTGTGTGTGTGTGTGTGTGTGTGTGTGTGTGTGTGGTATTTCAGTCTGGAGGACATCCCCTCGTCC
>JAVQJX010054451.1:0-10295 GCA_036025115.1 Ambassis agassizii
ACACACAGAAAGGACTGCATGATCAAATGAAGAAACTGAGCTCAACTCTCTTTTTCTTAAGTGCTCCCTGTAGCATGGCTAAAATGCTCTACTATTAGCTTCTCTTCTCTAGATCTAGGTGCAAAAAAAGGCAAAATAAATGCCTTGTAGATTAATCCACTGTCATCTCTTCACTTGTCAGTAATTGTGTTAAATGTAAGAACGTCAGGTCTTTTAACGCAGCATGAAAAATGGAATATAAATGTTACAGAGTGAAGTGTGTCTGCACCCTGGGTGATGTGAATGCTGTCTTGCTTCCTTTCATTTGATTATATTAAAGACATTTGCCAATTAGAAATATCACATCTAAGCATGAACAGCTTTTTTATATGACAGAAATACTTTTCAGTGAGATCTGCAGGCTTAAATCTCAAATTTTCTTATTGTGCTGAGGTTTTTACACAGCATACCTTTATTATGTTACATGAACACAGAGACCAGCATCTTAGCTAAATGATGATTGTTCCCCTTTGTGTGGGACCATCAAACGCTAAGCTAGGCTAACCATGTCCTGACTTTAACCCTGATGCTAGCAAGGTAAATAAGCCATGGAAAACTAATAGAGCAAGAATCACAATGCCAAAGTAATCCAGTGCACATTTCTATAGCTACCTTTCTATAGAATCCGTCCTGCTGTAAAAGTGGTCAAAATAAGTCATGTGACTCAAAGATGAGGAGCAGCAGGTTAATCAGCGCCTGTAACAGTGGCTGCTTTATAAGCCAACTGATAGGGGAAGCAAGTGAATGTGTGATAAAGAGGTAAGAGGGATGAGGACCAGGGATGATACCCACATGAAATAGAGCAAAGCCCGTCACAATGCACTAAGAGGCGAGTCAGCACAGCTGCCATCCGCATTTTGTTTAGGATTTGTTGTATTTTTTTTCCTTCACCACACTGCATCTTTTTTTTCTTCCTTTCACTCCCTGAAACATATAAAGCACACTCCCACCTGGACCTCATTCACCAGCCAAAGGCGTTTATCTATGAGTCTTCACACACATTTGCATCAGAATTACCTCCAGAGGTACTGATGTTAAACTCTCAAACCACTGATTCTGCGGATCACTTAAGCCCCAAGCTTATCTGGGTTATTATAATTTTTTGGAGGGATTTATAAAATCACATTTCATGAGGGAACATTGAACCGCAGACCATTCCCAAGGTGTTATATCCAACAGGCACACACACACACACATACTTGTTTACCTATTTGGTGGCTTGGCATTGTGGAATGAAGCACGTATCTTTCTGCAAATCCGCTTTGGCTCCGTTTATGGATACTTTGTAAATTGCCTCGTTGCACATCAGGCTCAAAGTTTGGAAAGTTGATCAGTAATTTCACTTTAATTTGAAAAGTGGAGTGAACAAATAGGTTATACAGATATTTTATTTTGAAAAAATAAACGATAGCAGCACAGCAGATGATGCTTGAGGTGTTGTCTTTAAATGTTTGAGAATTTTCCATATATGTAAATGAACCAATTCATCCTGAAAGCCAGAATGAGATTCTGGTAAGACATTATGTTATTCTATTTATTGAGTTCATATAATAATAATAAGTTAATAGAGAAAATATTTTGTGAATGAATAAGAAGGAGGAGCACGGTGATGGTGGTATCATGGTTTGAGCCTGTTGCGTGTTTGCTGCATGCGAGCCAGGATGGCCTGCCTCTATTAACTGCATAAGAAATGGGACTAATATAAAGTTAATGTTAAAGTTCTAACCTTTATCCAGTTGAAGTGTTGCAGAAGGGCTTGAAGCATGTGATGGGAAAACTAAATTGTAAGCTGTGCTGTACTGAAAGTGGCTCTTTGTTGATGCTTTGGGTCATATACATGAAAATTTACAGATAAAATTATTTTACAAAATTTTAACCACTTAATGGGATGAAGTGTGTCAGCCTTACAGTAATTTACAGGAAGTGAATTGTGAATAAAGTAAAATTCTGTGTCTCACTGAGGTGCTTGAGTTTGAGCTCAGGAAGTTCATATCATGAGCAGGACTCTTGTTGACAGTGGAGGAGCATTCCGTTCACCACATTTCCATATTTCACTTGTGCATACAATTATATGTAAAAGCACTATTCAGCAAAGAATCTGATGGATGAATGCTCACTCTGTATTGTCCATCATTTGAACTCAAGGAAGCTGCATCTACGAAAAGGAAAGAAGCACTTAGACTGGATGTCTTTACAAAATTCATAATGGCCATCATATGGTTTTTCTTTTCCCTCAAATGTGGATTGCCTTCTTGTCTTTCAACAAAATGGAGCCTTTTTTCTTTCCTTTTTTTTTCATCTTTAGAAAGAAGCCCCAGAGATTTAGCAGCGTCTTATTGTCTACTCTAATGTCCAGGACTGAAGATGCTGCATGTCTGGTTCTAAAAACTCAGCATATTTTTCTCAGTAACTTTTTTTCCTGTTGGTGTGTTGGGGGTGAACTTTGCTCCCTTGTGAGTGTCGTGAGTGACATGTTGCCTTTTTAACTGCCTAATCAGGGAAAATGTCAGTGCATAATCCAATTTTTCATATGAGACTGCCTGGAAACTACATGCGTAAACCATATAGTGCAGAACTTTGTATGAAGTACACGTTTTTCTGCTACAAAGATGGGCATTTTAACACATAGATCTATAGTATTGACTCCTTTTTAGTCTGGTCTGGCCTCCATCTACCATCTAACTTCATCTATCTTGGCTTTCCCCTGTTTATTCCTTTCTATGTGTTTATGAATGTCACACCTGAAAGTCATCCACAGTCCGACCTCCAGCAGTCACAGACACAAACACACACTTAGTTTAACTTCCTGCTTTATTTTGTAAATCAGGTTTCTTTCGAAGTGGTAAGGAGGTTTGATTTTTCTCACGATCCACAACATTAGGACTTCATCTCTTCCTGATTTCCCAATCTACGGGGTGTGAAGAGGGTCATAATTGAGTGTGCACATTAATTGCAAAAGTAAAAATGTATTTGAAGTTAGTGATGCACTAGAAAGCAGTGTCCTACAGAGGACAGGTGCCACTTGTATATATAAGCCAAGACATCTAACATGTATGGTCCTCAGAAAAAAAGTGCTGTTGTTGATCCCTAGTCTTAATTGTATGCACTGGCAGCCGTTCAGGAATTGAACCTGTGAGTCACTCTCCATTTACCTTTTTTGCTTTGCGTGAAATTTCATTGCCTTAATTACTAATGATACTTGTAATGAGACACCGGGATGAATTGTGTCAGCCTTACAGTAATGCAGTCAAAAAGTTCAGGAAAATATCTGTCATGTCTGTCTGTGTCATTACTTCCACCCCGTTCACCTCATCTGTATGAGCTGACATGTCTAACTTCACCAACATGTGAGGTGAGCCCACCCTCACTGAAGTAACACCCACCACCCATCCCCATCCTATCACATCCTCCTCTGCTCTCTTTCCCAATTAAAAATGCATCAGGGAACGGATTACATGCACGATCCTCAGCTCTACTGATTGAGAGTGTGAAGCTGTCACTTATCATAAAATAAAAGAAGTCTATGTGTTATTAGGTGTGTTTTTTCTCATATTAATTCAGTTGAATACCAATTTAATTAGTTCCAACCTGGATCTAATTAGGTAAATACACACACTGTTTGACCAGTCTGCTGAGTAAGTCCTCTGGAGGATGTTCCAGTTGTGATGAGATGATGAACCAGAAAAGGCCTCAATGGTTGCCCACCTTTTTCCCCTTTGCCCTGCTCCTTCAGAACTGAAACTTCAACCAGAACCTTTCCCTTCAAATAGACAATTTAGTTTTGAAGCATATGAGCGTAGCAGGTTTGTCCAGTTCCGTACGGTGCACACTGATGATCAGTATTGTGACACTTGGACAACCTGCGTACCTTTGTATGTGTTGTTTTGTACTGTTGAGATATAAATAAGGCAAATTTAAAGGTGATGAAACTTAAAATTCCAACATCTAGAACACTTACAGCCATTTTTGGTTTGATGCCTGGTCAAGAGTTGCAGGGGAGGATGCTGGGATATCAAGACACAAACTTCTTTTACTCCCTCCTGTTTATTTAGTGGTCGGACCAAAGATGTAAAAAAAAAAAAAGAGAGAGAAAAAAAAGAAGTGACTCCACTACCGCCCCCGTCTGCACAGTTCCTTCCTTCACTCTGCTCCTCCACCCACTTTGACATTCACTCCAACTCCATCAGGTCCCAGCTCTGAGGAAATTTGCATCTCTTTGAATGTGACGCTTGGAAAAAAAAAGCAAGGAGGAAGAGAAAAAAGGAACATAGGGAGGGCGGCTGAGGAAGAGGCAGGCGGAAGGAGAGAGAGAGAGAGAGAGAGAGAGAGAGAGTGGAGGGAAGAGGGGTGGCAGTCAGCTTTGGGTGGGGTGTGTGGTAGCGGTGGTGGTGATGGTGGAGGGGGCACTAGATTAAATTTTGCCGTCTAGAAAATGAGAAAAAAGGGCCCCCTTCTATCTCCGGGAGTCTACTGGGGAGATCTTTATTCTGATTCTTGTTAGAATTGTTTATCACTGTGACAGAGCAGGCCGGGGTGGAGATAAAGGCAGTGCTCCATCACAGCGTTGACAGTGGTAGGACACGCGCTGGAATGAAAGGAGCCAGGGAAATATTATTAATAGATGCTGACTTGATTTGCCTCGATTGCACGTCAAGAAGTGGGGGCCAGGGCTTGATTGCAGCCCCTATGAAGTTCTGTCCAAAAGGGAAGCTATTTTTCATTAAGTGATAGAAGTCTCCTTTTTTTAATGCTGCTTCTCTCCTCTTATGCATTGCTTTCCAAGGAGCTGATAAGTTATGCAGTTTATTCTAAGCACACTGATTTGTGTCAGCTCAGAGAGGAAGAGGATTGGATAGGATAGAGGAGGAGATACATACAAAAAAAACATCTTGTGGCTACTTAAAAAAAATACCCAATAAACAGGTGAAACCCCAATGCTCACAATCGCCACCATCTTTACACCCATGCAAAGCTGCAAGAATCCCCCCCCCCACACACAAACACACCCCACACCCCCGTTCTCTCTACAGACAACAGATAAAAAAGAAGTATATAAAATGTGATTACACAGGCAACATGTTCATAGGCACTGATACGCCGGGGCGCACTTTATTTTTAGAGTGTTGCATTACTAATGGATATACAGGAAGATGAGGATTTACACCCGCCCACGTACAATGCAGGCAGATATGAGCAAGCCAAGTATATGCATTTATGTGCAAAGCATAACCCCCCCCCCCCACACACACACCCACACACAGACACACACACACAGGCTCTCTCTGTCAACACACACACCATCCCCACCCCAATCACTAAAAAAAGAAGCAAAGAAATTGATTCACATCACAAGAGGGAGGGGGGCAGGATTTTGTGTGTGTATATGTGAAAACTTCAGAAGAAGAGGTACAATGTGTCAAAAAAGAGGCTTAAGATGGACAAAAAACACCTTTCACCTGTTGGAGTGAGTGAGCGAGTGAGTGTGTGTGGACAGCTGGAGGAGACAGCAGCAGAGTGTGGGTATTCGCCAAGTTTTTTTTTTTTTTTTTTTTAATGGGTTAAAAAGACCAAAAACTTCCTGTTTGCCATGTCTTTCTTTGTTTTTGTTTTTTTTTTTATCTTGTGTGTTATTCTGTTTTATTTTAATTTATACCTCAATAGTTCCTCTGTTTATTTTAATTGGTTTCTATCTCCTGCTAACATTTACATTATGAAATTTTAGATATTTCCACATACGCATACAAATACATGTGACATTTGCTGGTTATTTTCAACAATGGATTTTCTTTTCATCTATACATTAAGTAGGCAGTAGATGAGTAAAAAAAAGTTTGCAAAACTGATGAGAAATCTAAATGTCAGGGTGTTCAAAGCTGTTATTTGTATGATAATAAAGCATATATCTCATCTCTCTTTATATGTGATGATAATAATAATAAATGTTGCTCCTTGTGTGTGTTTGTGTGTAAGGGAGTGGGATTTCATTTAGCCCATTTAAATGTGAACTAATTCACTGAGAGCTCAAATGGGCTTGTTCTGTTAACTGGGGTCAACAGTTTCAAATGAGCTATTAAACGACTGCTGGAAGTGACAAATCTTGGAGCGCAATTTGGAGAGCCTCTTAACTTTCTCTCTCTCTCTCTCTCTCTCTCTCTCTGTCTCTGCTGTGAACCCCCTAATAACTTCTCCAGATATATGAGAATGCTATTAATTACGCCACTTAATGCCGCCATGCCACACCTCACACTCCCTAGCGAGCTTGACTTATTTCCTCTTTTCCCTAAGCCTTAAGTTGAAGTAGGTGGCGACTTCAGCGCCTGTAACAATAGGCGAATATTCATCAAATGTCTCGTTCGATTTTTTCCCGTATCATTTTTGTACCCCCCTATCCTCTCCTCCTTTTTCTTTCACAGATCCATCCTCGCGTTAAAATATGTCTCGCTAAATTGCAGCCGACACATCTGCATATTTGGTTTTCTGTAAAATATTTGATTGCTTCTTCCATTAGCTGTGACAGTATGTGTGTGTGTGTGTGTGTGTGTTAAGGCTGGATGGCATATAGGATCTCTCTCTCTCTCTCTTTCTCTCTCTCTCTGTGTTTGTGTGTTGAAGAGAATGAATAATTGAACTGCCTCTGCGATGAAGGTAAAAGAAGATAAAGATATATCAATAATCTTGGATTGTCAGCCAAATAATGCAATGCATGGTGGCTAAAGGAGAGAAATAAAGAGGAGTGAGTTTATTTGCTCCACAAAAACAAAGCATACAGGAGCTCCTTGTTTGTGTGTTATGCAGAGACAGGGAGCTGTTAATTTGTGGCTCAGGTAGGCATGTGTTTTCAACATTGGAAATCTATGGATGAATGTTGCTGTTCGTGCATTGTTTATTAATGAAATTTGTGTGTGCGCTCTTTTGCCGCTCCTTTCTGATCAAAAGTGGATTCAGAGTGTCAAAACACATAGTGTTTGTGGTTCAGGCTCACCTAAGGTCAAAGAGTCTGCTCTGACTTCCTATTGGCTGTGGTCCACTGTTAAAGTAATCTGTGGGAGACAGCTTTTGGCTAAAGCTAATACCTAATATCTTGTACATTTATATGAAAAACAGGAAAAGAAACAAGGGGTTCATGAGTGTTTTGATTCTTGTTTTGTACGATGGAATGCCACGGCATCCCTGTGGCAATGGTTTGCTGTGCAGGGAACAGGGGTGGACTGATCAGCTTCTTTCTTCTTTCTTTCTTCTCTTATAGTTAAAGCCTGTCTGTGTCTTTGGCCTGTGTGAATTAGGAAACTCCGATGGCAAAGACACACTTGTATACAATATGGAGGCCAGGTTGGTCAAGCTATGACATCAGCATTCCATCTTCTCTGTTGTCTAAAATTAATGACTAATCGTTTTTTGGGATTACAAGATATACATATACACTTCTTCAAACTGTCCAACTTTATTGACAAATCAGAAAAGTTGGGAGGAGCCAACCGGAAGAGAAAGATCCTGAGATAATCCCACTCACAAAAAAAAGTAGTAGAAGAGGAGGTGTTGGTTGTGGAAGAGGTGGAGAAGGAGGAGGGCTTGATTTTCAATGTTGTTATCTTCTCACTCTGCTGCAGCTGCCGTGGAAGCACCTGCCGGCCTTCTGCAGACTGAAGAGTCAATCCATGCGATAACCTGGCCTTGCATGTGCAGCGGGAAGAGACAAGTGTTGGACGTGTTTAAGATGCTATGACACCTCTCTTTCCCTGCTTTGCTCCGGCACTCACTCCATTTTGCCTTGTTTACTCACTATTTATGATTTTATTTTTTTTCTCCCTCTCTGCACACACATGCTTTTCTTTCCTCCACTGCCTTTGATCTGGGTGTTCAGAAGTGTTTTTGAAACGTTCTTCTTTTGTTCCCCCCCCTCAGTCCTGTCTCTCTCTCTCTCTCTCTCTCTCTCGCGTGCTCTCTTTTTCTCTTCCTCTGAGCTTCTGAGGAGTAGAAGCGTCCAATTCTGTCACAGTTCTCTGTCGTCTTTTTGTATGTGTGTGTTTGTGTCGGATTGACTCTGTATGTGGCCCTCTGCAAACCGGCAGTGAAATCAACTACACAATAGCCTTGTGACTTTACAATAGCTGCTGCAGTGTTATCTTGACAGCAAAGGAGGCTCCTTTTTGTCTACAAGCGGGCGTCAACTCCAAAGAGCATGGATTCCCTGTGAAGGACTGTGTCCACCGTAAAAGGTGGTACACTCAAATACATTTGACACATGGCCCTTGGAAAATATGAGTTGGTATTAGCAGACAAACCTTGGCTGATCCTTGAACTTTAGACAACAAGGTCACTGAGAGCCCGATGGAGGATCCATGGTGTGCTTTAACAATAGCCAGGTGCTTGGGGTGACACAAAGACGGCAGAGAGTGAGAGAAAAAAAAAACATGTTCCTGCTGCGAGTTTTTACACAAATCTGTGACCACACATGCTGCTGTTGTTGGCTCAGTACAAGGTGACACCTTTAACCAAACATCTTTTGCCAACATGCAACCTCATAAGAACCGTTCTTCTCTATTAGCAACAACTGACACCCAACATTTTGCTAGCATTACATGCAGACGTCTGCAGTTAAAAAAAGTGTGTCAGATTTACATTACACCCCAATGACACTTTTCCAATGCAGGTATAAATAGACTGCAGGAACTAACGTCTCTTTTAGCTTCTTCTTTGTGTCTTTCCATCCCTGGATTGTCTTTACAGGGAAGAAAACTCAGGGGTCGGTAAACAGACGACAACGTAAAGAAGAGCAGCACAACACAAACTACACAAAGAACTGCGTGACAAAAGTAGAAAGAAAGTGAGAAGTCGCCTGACGGTAAAGACAAGGCTTTATCTGACTTGAAATTTTAGTTGTTGAGTTGAGGTTTAAGTCATGGAGTCTTTTTGCCCTCCCCATTACAAAATTGTATTTTATAATTTGAACTGTTACAAAACAAGGATCGATAATTTGCAAAGGTGTGGACATCTTCCATGACACTTTTTCATCAGCTTCATCACTCTCCTGGATCCAGAATTGCATTTAATGACAAAGTACGCTTTTTTAACATGGAGAGGGAATTTGACTCCATCTCTCAGCAGCTCACACACTGTGCTCACAGAGAGTACAAAGAAGAAAAACTACAGGAAGGAAAAAAAAAACAATGTAGGCATGATAATAAATCCAGACAAGGATAAAAGGCTCAGATACAACAATTATGTACAGCATGTAGGTGTAAAAATAGAATTTGTTGAACATTGTCTGTATACAGGTTAAACTGTTACCCGGTGATGTGTAGTGAGGGGTTGTGATCTGGATTTTTAATGCTCTTGAAGTTTCTTTTGTACTTTTATTTCTACTTTCATAATCCAAAAAAAAAAAAGATCAGATAAAGAATGTGTGTCCCTGTCTATAGGGCCACCAATCACTCTCACCTCTTACTCCCCCTGACTCTGTATAATCCCAGCGGCCAGCTCATGGGAGACATTGTCCCCTCCATAAGTGGATAAAGCAGCATGGATTGGATTTTTAATGGTATTAGCGGACCAAGAACCAATGACCAGTAAGAGGATTTCGAACTCACAGGGACCTCTGTGGTACTATGGGATTGTAACACCTCAGGTGATTGCATGTCCTGACTCAGAATCAAACATTTCCCAGAAGTGAGGATGACCCCGTATGATTCAGAGGCAAGAACGCAGAGTCTGGCCTCTCCTCCGCTGTCACCTTTTTTTTTTCTGGAGCTGTCAATCAATACCCGTGCAACTAGTTTAAAGGTTTTTCTGATTGATGCCGCAGTTTAGCTGGATTATAGGGTCTAATCCAGCACACTTCCGCTCTCCCTCTCCCTCTCTCTCCCCCAGTCAAAATAGAAAGTGAAAATTACAGAGCACTACTGACACTGAGACAGTGCGGTTCCTCATGTGTCCACTAGGGGAGCTGCTCTCTATAAAACAAGTCCTCACAGTGAGAAGCAGACAGTGTGATCACACCGCAGGCTGCAGCTGTCAGCCTCCCCGAGAACACACGTCACATTCATTTAAATCATTTTATATTTTAAAAACAATTTTCCATTTTTATTAAATTGAATTTCCCTTTAAGTGTGTATAATTTATTGGCCTTGAATTTAATTGAATATAGGACATTTTATTGGAAATTTAAGTATTAAATTCAAGTAAGTATATTTTGTATTTTATAAATGAGCCCAATATATGGTAATAATACTATATATATATATATATGTATATATATA
>JAVQJX010054493.1:0-11035 GCA_036025115.1 Ambassis agassizii
AGGGAACACTCGAAGAGAACGACAGCTGTAAGCACTTTGATGAGCAAAACTCAGAGTGATTGTTCAAATCTAAACTGAAAGAATGAATTCCAACTACTGACGCCAACCTTTGCGACAGATGTCAGAATCAGACGTCCCATCAAACAGAGATGTAGCTTTTCAGATGGAGGAGACGTTAGAAGAGTCTGTCACTCAGCATGGAAGGAAGTGTATCTTGGTATAACAGTCAAAGTTTGCTGTTGGTAAATCTTTTATGTTGGATCAGAGGGAGCTTGGTCTTGAACAGTATTGTGGCTGTTTAATACCTGATTAATTGTTTTAAAAGAGCAATGGTGCAATTTAACTCTATTCGATTGGAGGTTTATTTGACCCCGTGGATTAAACGCAGTTAGAGGAATACAAAGCCATTAATAGCTGACTAGGTACAGGGCAACACGTTTACCTAGAAGGACGTTGTAGCTGTGACCAGATGGCAGCAGTGCAAACAGGAGGTGAGGCAGGTCAGAGCTGACAGCTGTGACATGTACCTGACTGTTTGTGACCTTGTGCAGTATTTCCATGTGTGTGTTTTCGAGAAACAGGGGGTGGTTGATCTGTAAGGAGTAACAAGTGATAGTCTGCTTTGTCATAAAGAAACTGAATTTGATTTAGTCGCCTTGATGGAGCAGTTGTCGCTTTTGTTCACAAAGTAATGTAAAGAATTTCAGTATTTTCAGCCTGTGTTGTAAGAGTAAAGCTCCTAAAGCTTTTTAGATCAATTTTGCATGAATGGTTTGAAAATCCTCTTTAGTCCCAAATGAAAGTAAACCCAGACTGAAGCCTCCTGGATAAAATGTTGGAGCTGAAAGAAATAGAATACAAACTCCGGGTTGTTCCATCGGCCACTGATAGTAGCAAACTAGTCAACAACTAGTCAAGTTTTACAAGTTCACTAATTTCTTATCTCTGCCTTTATGGCACAGATCACCCTGAGGTTTATTCTCATCTCTTGAACTTGTCGTACCTTCACCTTGTTTCCCTATGTTAAGGACAATGACCTGCAATCATCCTGGTTGTGCTGCAGGTGTGATTTAAGCTCATGTCAGCCAGCAAGCTGATACATTTGTCAAGCAGATACATTAAGCTGCAAACTGTCCGCTCCTAAAGCATCGTCTGTCAACTCTGTCACGTCTCAAACGTTTATTGGGACGGTCATTATGCTGGCAGGCAGGGCCTGGATATCTGTTATGTGAATATGCACTGCTGCCTAAACTCACCTTGTAATGTTGACTCTAGCAGCAGCGTTCTGCATTCTTTTTTTGCACTCCCAAACACATTTTGTCCCAAGGTGTTTTGTGTAAAGTTCTACGCTCAGTAAAGTGTTTGGTTTGAGTTGCAGCACAGTCAGTTGACTCATCATTCTTGGCCTTTTTCTATCCTCAGTATTTAATTTAGGTTTATAATGAAATTAAACTGTGCATAGCAGAGCGAAAAAGGAGTCTATATTCCCTTCAGCTATCTTTCCCATTTTTCCGTCAGTTTCCTCTTTTTACCATCATTAGTTCAGTTTAATTCCAGTATAACCCAAACTGACATGCATTATGAATCATCTCTTCCTCCATCATCTCTGCTCTTTTTGTTTCTTTAGAATTTTCTTTGATTCCTTCACTATGAGCGGCACACACAGATTTACTGCTGGTTATTCAGAGCGGCCAAAGGAAACCATGTTTAATTACTGCTTCATTTCAGTACAGCAAAATGCTTCCACACTGGTGTTAATTGATTTTTACATAATGAGTGACATGGGGAGCAGTGCTGCTCTGCTGCTGTATTATTATGAAAGAGTCTGCTCTATTGATGGAGCTGATTTGGTATTGACCCCAAAGAAGGAGACCCAGCATCCACAGATTAGAATAAATCCTGTAAGTATTTTGATCAAGTATTCTTTGAGTATGTGTTTTGAAGCTCGTTCGGGGCATGCTGTGCTGCTTCTTTCAAATTCTTACTTCTTAACATACTAAATGTTTGGCTCGATAACATTATTCTTTAACAATATGACAGTCCTTCAACAAACACACACATCTTGCCTTTAGCCGTATTGTCTTTCCCTGTACCCAAATAGATTTTCCAACCATCAACTTCATATTTAAGTTGTCTGAGTGGAAAACTTGTCATTCAAAGATTTCCCAGCTGTAAAGCTGTTTAGGTTTTTTTTATATAACCTCAGAGTTCACCTTCCCTGGCTGCCGTTTGTCTAATCTCCCATCTGTCAGAACTGTTGTCATTTTTAGACCTTTCAGACACTCAACATCAGTCGTCGCCACAGAAACAAACCTACTCCCGTTGTCATGACGATGGGTACTCCCATCAGATCAGGTCCGATTAGCAGTAGCAGGCGGGAGGTGGAATAGAAACATGTCTAAGAAAAACTGTCCTGTCACATGCAGCATGAGATTGTGTTAGCCGTTGTCTTTGTGTTGCTGGGAGGAATTCCTCCAGGGCTCAAAGAGCAGAAATGACTGATCAGACTTTTGTCATTTTGAATCTTTTTCAATAGTGATGTCTGTGGCTCAGACCTTATGTGTTAGGTATTTACTTGATTTGTTTACTAGATTTATTCACATTATTGCAATATATTTATGGATGCAGTGATTTAGCTTCAGTTCCTTTTGAATCTGGTGAAGGTTTTAGCTGCAGGTGTTGACAGCGTGCAGCCAAGTTTTCCTTCCCTTTATAAGAACACGCCTTTTCATACATATTGCATCGGTGTCCTCGGGTCACAGATCCCTGAGGGTTTCGCCCTGAGAAGTAATATTGATCCTGCCATCAGGGCCTTCTCAAAGAGGAACTGAAAAGGTTAAAACATTGCTCTTCTCTGAGGGGCATAAAATCGCTCGCTTCCTGACAGGTTAGCTTTCAATGATCTGCAGTGTTACGTCATGTGTGGAGACTGTGACAGTCTGCAAGTGTAAAACATGTTAGAGACGTTTTGGCCAAATGGGTTTCGGCCAAAGAAACGCTTGTCATATGTACAGACACTTAGTGGTGTAGGTGGTGGTTGTGTGTCACATTGTCTCAGTAATTATTAGGCATTAATAAGGAGCACGTTTATTTTGGTGCTTGAGCGTGGCAGCTTCTTGTGATCCTGACTGAGCCCGGAGGAAAAGAAGCAGCTCTCTGCTTCACGAGTCAGCCTTTGGTGTTTTTGGTAAATCAGAAGTAACTTTGCATTACAGATGACTGCCACAGTATTTGTGCACCGCAACCACATTATTAACTGTATATTTGGAGCAGAGTCTGTGTACTGGCTTTTGGCAGATAGAGTGTGAAGCGCACAGTGGAAGTCTTGATCAAAACAGATTTAAGCACCAAAGCTCTGTGAGCACTGTGCTAGACCTAAAGCCTGGAGTTGTTGATGTTGTGGGAAGAAGATAGAAAGGCTTTCACAGTAATCATGCGGTATTGTTTAGCACTTCATTTCAAGCCTGTTGCAAATCCAATACAAGAGCCTTGTCAGCCAAGAATGAACAGCGAGCCTAAAACATTCCTCTTTGTGCTGTGAATATGGTGGGAGAGCAACCGTTACAATTTAATGACCTGATTGTTTTTGCTGATGTTCAGCTGTGTGTCACTGTTCGTCTCTCTGACAAAGTTAGACACAAGGCCATGGAAAGGATTATAAAGAGCAAATGAGCACTGAAATAGCATCTTTCTAAAGAGCAGACATACACCTACACGTGTGTGACAGCCCCGTCCGTCGATGTCATCGATGTCGCCCACTCCAATAAGCAGCACAAACAGGAGAAAGAAAGCCATTGACCTACGTGGCATGTGCTGATGACTCAGTATGGTATTAATCATGTTTTACAGAAATATAAACACAGATTTTCACAAACATGGAGCCATTTATGCACAGACCGTCACTGCTAATGTGCACAGACACCAACACATGGAGCTCTGTGGACTGCAGTAAACATGGCACTCGGTCACGGAGAAGCAGACTCATTAATAAAGTCATATCAGAGACGTGATGTGAGGCATTATGTGAAAGTTGTTATGTTCGGTGATATTATAGCTCTGAATGCATAAGCAGATGGACCTAAATGAGTGCAGGCGGTGTGTGAGGGCCATATAGACCACAGATGTATCACAGAGATATGGAACATACATAATGCACAAGGGAGGCTATCACAAGTATGGTAATAAGAAAGCGCAGCTGAAGGAGGCTGCGTGGCCGGGCGGGGTTAGATGGGATTTGAGTGACTTGTGAATCTATTTATGTGGTTTCTTTGACAGTGCTGTGGGACACATTTTTTAGTTAAGTATTCTTTTTAATGCATCACCAGTGTTGCACTGGTAGCACTGGGCTTTACTGTGACATGTTTCAGAGATGAACATCTAAAGGCGTGGTGATGTGTAGTTGACATGTTTTATCATATCACAGTCAGGGTATAACTAGTGCATTAAAGCGCCTGTTTTGCATCGTTTCCTCTCCAACTGTAGCAGCATGCTGGCGCAATAGATGTATAAAGTTATGGTTTAAGGAGGGAGCTGAAATTGAATTTTCCTGATTCTGAAAAAATGGAATCATGCAGCTGGATTCTCACACAGTGATTCTGTCAGAACAATAGCAGTTCAGACCAATCTGAATCTGAATAATGCAACTCTTTAAAGGTAAATGGCTGGCTGAATGTTTAATGTGTCTGGCTGAGAGATTCAGTTGGACATAAATCCTATTGGGCTCTGATATTTCACCTAGCATGTGATTAAAAATAAAAGGGTGCACCGTGGGGAGGACCAGCAGCATCAGTGTATCAGGAAGTACGTGTGTGAGCTTGTCATTAATTTATACAATGTAAGTCTTAAAAGCACGTCTGATGTTTTAGATATGAACAGCGCACTGAAAACTGAAGTTTTTAGTTCTCTGTGTACATTCTCATGGTTGCATCTTCAAACACTTCAAAGAGGCACACTCTGTATTTTTCATGGGCACCGTTGTGATGAGATGTAGTGTAGAAGCCACACATTTTGGAGAAAGCAAGGCAGTTTTGTTTTTTGCAAAGCGCTGCCGAGGGCCTGACAAAACAGCACAAGCTGGAGAGAGAAGTTGAGTGTAACGGAAGGTGCAGAGACATGATGAGCGCCAGAGAGGAGGAGGCAACAAAGCATGCAAAGAGAGGGTTTGTTACCAGATACGGAGTGAGGAAATAGATGAAGAGTCAGAGCACCCAGAGAAACAGAGGCAGAATAAAACTGAGATCAATACATATCTGCAACAGCGTGTATTTTCGTCTTTGCACTGAGACTTAGTTTGGAATATCAATGGAGCCTCAGCAGCTGAGATAGCAATGTGGGAAACAAAGGATAATAGGGGAAGGGTGGGTAAACAGAGAGCTCGAACGTCAGATAAAAGAGAAGCCGAAAGAGGCAGATGAGGACAAATTAATAATGGCATGAGAATCAGAAATAGGTGGCCAAATAACAATATGAATTGGAAAGCTGTGACACCTGGGAGACCTGACAGAGAAAGAGACTGAAGGCCGGAGAGAGAGAGAGAGCTGGACAAATGGAAAGATGGAAAAAATTGAGTCTCTGACCGTGAGAAGAGGCGTCAGATAAATGTACAAGTACAGTGGCCAGACCGGGAAGACGGAAAACATCGGTGACCAGACCTGGACTGAGAGGGAAAAGAGTCATCATAGATAGATAGATACTTTATTGATCCCAGAGGGGAAATTCAGGTAGGTGGGTTCATGAAGAACTTTCCAAGTATACATTTGTCCTAAAGACAGGGACAAGGTCTTTATGCCCTCCTCTGTGCCTTCATGTCTCCCTGAGATTCCAATTCTCCACTATTTGATGTCAGAAATGAGCTGTCTGCTGTGAACGCACAGACATGCGAAAAAAAATCCATTTCTCATCTTCTGCCATCCAGAATTGAATTTGTGCTAAAGTTTCTTGTTCATCTTCACAAAGGGCCAGCATACGGGGACATTCTGGATTTAATAGCTTAATGAGCAGTGTAACATAAAACTCTCCAAACCAAACTCCAGCTCTCACACACTCTCTCTCTATTGGTTCTCCACCCAAACAGCAGTTTAGATGATAATGGCTTTTCTGCATTTGCACGGCTCTAATAAAAGCATTTGTCCACTGCTGCAGACATGCCACTCATGTTCTTACATGGAACCATTTGTTTGTGCAAACTCCTGCACAAACAAATACTTGAAGAGATGATGTGTATAAAATGTCTGATAAGTGCAGCATGGCTTTGTTTGTCATATGAAAATATAAACGGGCCGCATCAATTTACAAGTCTAAACTTGTAAATTGGCATGTGGCATAAAATGAAAACAGGATGACAGATTATTTGGAGAAGAGCTAAAGAAGAGGAGGCTGTTTTTTTTATTGTATAAATAGCAAATGTATTTATAAAGTCTCCATGTATTCATTTCAGTTTCTCTGTCCCTCCTCTCCCTCACACTGCTCTTCCGATGTTTCTCTGCTGTCCTCCCTTCTCTGGTTCCATCCTCCCTCTTTTTTTCTGGATGTGTTTTATCTCAGGTGGAGCTGGAAAGAGGGAAAACCCTCCACATCAAGGCCCTGGCACTGGGAGACCTGAACAAGGCCGGCCAGAGAGAAGTTTTCTTTGAGCTGAACGGGCAGCTGAGATCTGTGTTGGTCAAAGACACAGTCGCCATGAAGGTACAGAGAAAACATTAGGGGGTGGTCGGGTTGGTCAAGAGGGTGGAGGCTGATGGAAAGAGCGGATGAGCCGGATGATGAATGACTGACACATGGGAGGGTTTGAGTGAAATATGGTGGTCTGTGAGTAGAAAGTTGAAAAGCGAATGTTCTAGAAAAACCATTATGTTACATGCTGAAGCTTGATCTCATAGAGAAAAGTGGCTTTATGACAGCGCATCACAGTGATTTTTATTCACAGAAATGAATGGTTGTGAAGCTTAGACTCAGCAGGGAGGAGTGTTTCAGTAGGCAGCTGAGCAGAGTGTTGGCTGGATGAGTGGATTCATGGAGGCAGGTATATGTTGGTGACTGGGATGGATGACTGACAGATGGATGCCTAACATATTTCTTCGGCCTTTTACCCAGGAAATGAAGTTCCACCCCAAAGCTCAGAAGTCTATCAAGGGCCAGGTGGGAGCGCCCATGCCTGGAAAAGTCCTGGAGGTCAAAGTCGAGGTTGGAGCCAAGGTCGGTGTACTATTAACTATGAACCTCTTCATTTACCTTGTTAAATGTTACATGGACCTTATATTTAGAAATGTATTTTAGCACAGTGTCATGATCAGTTTCAAAACACACCATCACAAAAAGTCAAAGATTTCCAACGTTTCCATGTGCTGTCACAACTCAGTACTGAGAGAGAAAATATTTTTATGCTATGTGTCTTTATTCAGTGAAAGCTTGTCCCAAACATGAACAGTGAAGGTAAAGGTAGTAAAAAGGCTTGTTACTCAAAAGAAATACTCCATTTACCCCATTTTCAGACTTTTCAATCATTTCTTCTACAAAAATATGAAAAGATCTCATAGACTTCCTTTGGGTAAATGCCTGGCAGCACATACATGAAAATCCTGAAGCTCTGAATGGGAGGTACTTGCTTTAATTAGGCTGTTCCATTTCTCCATTTTGTCATCTTGAACGGCTTTGCTGCACGCTTGGAGTTACTCTTGTGTTTCTGTCTTTAAACAGAATTCATATTTGATCATTCATCAGATAATCTTCTAACAGTCTTCAGAATTTGCTGAATAAGAAGCATTTTCCAAATGATTACGCCTTTTTATGTATGAAACATACTGTATTAATCTGGGTTTTTTTTTTTAATGGCTTCTTACATGTTTACGATCATGAAGACACACTTGCTTGGATAATCTTTGGCAGCAGAGCTTGTTCACTCATGTGTGTATGTGATTCACATTCTGAATGCTCTGTGAAATGTGCTCTGTATCATGAAAGGTGGAGAAGGGTCAACCTCTGTGTGTCCTCTCGGCCATGAAGATGGAGACGGTGGTGAACTCCCCGATGGCCGGCGTCGTTAAGGCTGTCCATGTTACGCCCGATTCCTCCCTGGAGGGAGATGACCTGATACTGGAAATCGAGGAGTAGAGTGAGAAGGCGGAGGGAGGCAGTAGGGGTAGTTGTAGCAGGCAGAAGTTAGACAATCTGATTTTGAACATGTTGAGAGGTGGGGATTAAAATATGGAGGAACAGCAGTTTTTTTCTGGTGGGCCCCTACTATGTACATATTCTGGTTCAGGACACGAAGTGAAGCTCTATGCATATCGAGACACCCGATGGATGTAATGATGAGACAAAAAATATATATATGTTCTCCATAATATAATCCCTAGATGTGGTGATTAGCTCTAAAATGGTACCTTTACTAATGTGTTGTGGAAAATAACATTTTAGAATAACATTTGATCTGTGATACATTCCACTGCTAGCTTCAAATGTGATGCACTACAACGAGCTAACCGTGTACTACACTTACAGGGTTGTAACATCTACTTGCAATTAAATGCCACAAGTTTCATGTCAGTGCTGTTGATGTTGCTTAATTCTTTCAAACTTTTAAATGTTCTAGTAATTAGTAGGATTCTGAGAACAAAGAATCGATCTGAGGATGTTTTTTTTTCACATGGGACCAAGGTTTAATCTTTAATCTAGAAAGCACACATCTTTGTAATTTGTCACAGCAGTGGTGTTGTTTGACCGTTAATATGTTCACAATAAGAGAAGCACAACAAAGCAGCATTTGAAGTGGAGAAACAGATGACCTGAAGTGAAGTTACTGTATCTGTAACAATAGATTTTTTTTGCTGTTTTTTTCCATTTCATACCCATCTTAAAAATCCCCAAGAAGAAGCAAATTCAAAATTTGAAATGAGATTCTCTTCTGTTATAGCTGGTTTAAATGGGGGTCTTAATTCAAAGCCAGCTGTAAGGTGGCCTACTAAAACCAATCTGCTGTATCATTTTAGAGTCACAGAGTCTTAAGGTGGCTTTGGGGGCCTTTTTAAGTGTCTCTAGTTTAGTGGGATGTTGGGGCAGCCCCATCCTGTCTCTTCAGGACCAGGCTGAGATTATGGTGAATGGTCTCTCTGCATGGGGGACTTTTAATGCTAGGTGTAAATGGGATTACATGGTGCTGTAATGGAGGCCGTTTGGTGTTATTTTCTGAAGCTCTGCTGATTAATTTATGAATTAATTCTCTGTCAAATGATGTGAAATTAGCCGGACTAATAAGAGACTCTGGAGACTCCCAGTAGCAGCGCTCAGCCTTATATTTCTAATGCATGTGTGTTTGCGTAAGTAGGTGCACGTGTGTGTATCCACGCAAATTTTTAAACCAAACAGCCCTCCGTAACCCACCTCCTGAGATGAAAACGCATTCTGAAAGAAATGAAATATTCATACTTACATGTACCGGTGCAGAATATTCACAGTTAGCCCCTGAGTGCTGCCTGCATCAAAAGAAAACAAAGGTAAATACAGTACACAGTGGTGGGGCAAGTCTCCATAGTAACGGCAATAAACCTGCTACTCTTTTTGTTGGAAAATATAGTTAAAAAATAATCTCTCACATGATTTGACTTAACTTTGGTTACCGGCAGGTCTGTTTGAATGAATCACTACCCTGACCAGTGAACGTGAATGAACCATATTTAGAGGAAAAAGTCTTAATTTTTTACTAATACAGTGAAGTGTGTGGGACACTGAGACAGGAGGGAGACCTCAATACCCTAAAACCCAAATCCCCAAACATCTCTGCTTCTTTTGATCCAATTGATTGGGACACAAAATTGAAGAATCGGTTTGCACTTGACTGGATCATTTCCAGCATTTTTGCTCCATTACCTCAGAGAATGAACACCCTATGAACTATGCATCAATACTGAGCAGTAGTGCCGTACGTAATTAAAACAGTAATGTCTCCTCACTCTCCCAGCCCGCTGCAACGCCTCACTGTATTTCCTGGTTTATCAGACTGTGAGAACCTGTTGAAAGAGAAAAAGACATGCTGGGGTTGTATGAATGAGTATTTTGATGAGCTGTTGTACAATGATGTAAAGTTCCCAACTCTTCCTCTCATTATCGATCCACTTTGTTCATTATGTTGTCCTCTCTCTTTCTCCATCCTTCATGCAGTAATGCAAACTGCATTCATTGTCTTAACCAGCAGCCATTCTAACAACCATGACTGTGTACTACAATTCAATATCTGAGGGCACAAAGAGAGAAAAAGAACACCAGCAGGAAACTTGTTTTACAAAGTGAGATATAATGTTGACCTAGCTAACACCTCCAAGAGCTGAACAGTCACAGAGAGGATGAAAATAGGGTCAGTGACAGTTCTGTTTTCTTTCTGTTGTTATTCCTGAAACCAAACTGTTTATTTAGCAGGAACGACTGCCTGCTGATCTCAATGTCTGTTCTTTAAAATGTTCCCAGGTTGTGTAGATGTCTTTGTTTTTCTTACTTTCTAAATTTCATTCAATCGTTTTAATTTACAGAGGTGATTAGTTTACATTTATTTGTTAAGGTGTGTTTAGAAGAGACCATGAGATGGCGTGTGAGAGAAGGGAAACAAATAGTATCTAATAATAACAGCAATACTTGTATCTGTACTTACAAATAAAGTTCTACTAACTAAATCTTCACTGTGTTGGTGTATCGAATTTTCTACACAGCAGTGGGTGAGATTTGCTTAATGGTTTTCAACAACTCAAATAATCCTGTCAAGGTCTCTGTGCTGGATTGTGTGGTGTGTATGAAAATTGAGAGCGCCAACTAGTGGCACTTGACAAAACGGGTCACAGGCATACCCTGTAACAGGAAACAGGAAGTGCGATCCTGGAAGTAGCTGTTTGTGCTTTAGTTGTTTTGCCTGACTTAGCAATCACTCAGTCCTGTTCAATCCTTCTTGTATGAAACCACAATCCAGCACCATCTGTAAGTGATGATTTCTTTATGTTTACGCTAATCTGTTTGTGTAATTATTAGTTTGATTTCTTGGTTATATTATTGG
>JAVQJX010054508.1:0-10993 GCA_036025115.1 Ambassis agassizii
TATTGTTTGATGGTGTGAGACAGACAGTGTTTTCTGTTATATGTGTAATCTTCAGTTGGCTTTATTATATACTTCAATAATAAAATGTGCTATAGATGACCTCCAATTCCCACTGTGGCAGTAAAGCATATACAATTTAAACAGGTCATTGATAGCTAGAATGTATCTTACAGAAAGTGAGTAATTTCCACTTTGCTGTTGGTTGATTTATGTGCACACTCATTATTGAAAGGATTTTTTTTAACCATATAGCTTTACTGGTTCAGTGAAATAATGGTCACCCATGTCAAACTCCCTGGTCACAAGTTCTGAAAATTTTTATTAATGTAAAGACAAACATACTATAGTGTATACACAAACCAAACGAAAAGGCAATTAAAACGCTCGTCTTGGACAATATGTCCAAGTGAGAGAATTTAATCTTCATTTATTATTATTATTATTATTATTATTATTATTATTATTATTATTATTATTATTTGAATGCGTGTTAGAAATCATAAACAAACATTTGGGGATTTACAGTCAGACCAGGCAGGGACACTCTGCACTCTGCAATGTGCCTGCTGAAAGAAACGGCATCAAACACACACACACACACTAATGTGAGATACCAATCTATTTCATTCATAAACTGACCAGTTTAGAGAGTTTTTATGACTTAGTTAATTAGGCCAACATTTTGTTGAGTATTCTGATGCACTCAAAGTAAAACGTAAGACTTAAAAAGTACAAATTAATAACTTTTTTACTCACAAATAAGTATGAACTTTAACACACTTTAACACTCCTCTGTTGTTTTTTTAAATAAATTTGTGGTAACATCTGTACTGGCGTTCTCCATCCAATCCACTAGGGGGCAGCCGCGGAGCAGCTAGCCGTACAAGGTGCGGCGGAGGAAAAACAGAGACGGGATAGCATTGCTAGCACACTGCTAGTGCGGTTGACGTTTATTTTTTACTCCCCGTTTATTAACAAAAGCCAACATTGCATGCTTATTTTTTTTTAAATCTATGACGTCTTGGTAGCTTATTAGTTTGTCAAGAGTATTTAAGTGCAGCTAAACGGTAGCAGGGTGACATCAACATATTTACTCACAGCCGGAAAATTAACCAAGCTAACAGTAGGTAGCTAATGCTAGGATAGCTAGCGGACTAGCTTTCACAAGTGCGTTAACGCCAAGACCTAGATTTGACTGAGTCGATTTTATTAACACCAACGCTTCAAATGGCGGATGTCGACAAGCTCAATATAGACAGTATCATCCAGCGTCTTTTAGAAGGTAAGTAAAAGCTAAAGTATTAGCTATAAAATGCTATTTTGAAGGGCTGCTGTTGTGACAAACGCTAAATGGTAGATAGACAGCTAGCTTTAACATGTTTATTACCATTTTATGACACACAAGTATTTGGTAAGCGAGCCTTTACTTTTATGTAATATCAGCTGTCAGTTATTACTAAATGTATCCGTTGTTGTGAAGGTTATTCGTGTAACCGGAGTATGCTCTCATACATACACACTGCGCATTCCTCTATAGCGTGGAGCTTACTGTTTGTTCATCACGGGTCCCATCAGCATCCACAATGATACTGTAGTAGACATCGCCCACGTAAGTGTGTCAGTGTTAAAGCTATATTTTTAATGATCTCTGTTTATGTTTTCCTGCTGCAGTCAGAGGGGCAAAGCCTGGCAAGAATGTGCAGCTGCAGGAGAATGAGATTCGTGGATTATGCCTCAAATCCAGGGAGATCTTTCTCAGTCAACCCATTCTGCTGGAGCTGGAGGCCCCTCTCAAGATTTGTGGTAAGTACGGAGTGTATGTGGCAAAGGACTTTAAGGACAAAGGCATCCAACAGGCAAATTGATGCATCCCTCTTTTGCAGGTGACATCCATGGGCAATACTA
This sequence comes from Ambassis agassizii, assembly GCA_036025115.1. NCBI lineage: Eukaryota > Metazoa > Chordata > Actinopteri > Ambassidae > Ambassis > Ambassis agassizii. The sequence continues at coordinate 1,906 of JAVQJX010054508.1, forward strand.
TGACCTGCTGAGGCTCTTTGAGTATGGGGGCTTCCCTCCAGAGAGCAATTACCTGTTTCTTGGCGACTATGTGGACAGGGGGAAGCAATCTCTGGAAACTATCTGTCTTCTGCTGGCCTACAAAATTAAATACCCTGAGAACTTCTTCTTGCTGAGGGGAAACCACGAGTGTGCTTCAATCAACAGAATTTACGGCTTCTATGATGAGTGTGAGTTAAATATAAAATATACATAAAGCTTCTTGTGTGCTTGACTCTTGTGTAACTGTTGTGAAGTACTGAGGAAGTTAATTGTATTCGCTTATCTTAATGTGTTAGGTAAAAGAAGGTACAACATCAAACTCTGGAAGACCTTCACGGATTGTTTTAACTGTCTTCCTATTGCCGCTATTGTTGATGAGAAGATCTTTTGCTGCCATGGAGGTAAGTTTTTATATGCCAGCATTTGATAATCATTCACAATGTTTTACAAGTAACTGCTGAACTTGTGTGCATTTACGTCAGTCACTCATTTGTCCTTGCTGACTTCGCAGTTTGTCAATAAACATGGGCCTTGCCCACATATCATAGGAGCTGATATCAGTGTGTTTACTTGTATGTTCCATTCAGGACTGTCGCCCGACCTTCAGTCCATGGAGCAGATCAGGCGCATCATGCGCCCCACTGATGTGCCAGACCAGGGTCTGCTGTGTGATCTGCTCTGGTCCGATCCAGACAAGGATGTGCTGGGCTGGGGAGAAAATGACAGGGGTGTATCATTTACCTTTGGCTCTGAGGTGGTCGCAAAGTTTCTGCACAAGCACGACCTGGATCTGATTTGCCGTGCCCATCAGGTAATCACACACACGCATCTCTTGTCATTACAAGTATGGTATTGTATGAGGTCAATACACATGTTATTACTATTGATAAATCACATAGATATCAGCAAACTGTATTTGAACAAAAATGGTTAAAAACTTCTCCAGCAAACCTTTTCACTCTCTTTATCTCTCCTGCAGGTTGTGGAGGATGGCTATGAATTTTTTGCAAAGAGGCAACTCGTCACTTTGTTCTCAGCACCTAACTATTGCGGGGAGTTTGACAATGCTGGTGCCATGATGAGTGTGGATGAGACTCTGATGTGCTCTTTTCAGGTAATGTCTGTTTTGTTGTTGTTGTTTGTTTTTGTCTTTTGTATCTGTTTATGCAAGCAAATTCTTGATCATTATTTTAGAATTGTGCAAAAGGAACCGAAACATTTCCATTAACTGTAACTAAGTTTAGTTTCTATTATTTAAGTAATATAGTATTTGTACAGGCATTATAGGTATCCCGGTTATACACATACCTCTGTTTATATTCCATTCAGATTTTGAAACCCGCTGAGAAGAAGAAACCGAACGGCAGCCGTCCTGTGACTCCCCCCCGCAACATGGTCACCAAGCAAGCCAAGAAATGAGTGGGTGGGCTGGGGACAGCTGGTCAGAGTCTCACTTGTCGGTTCTGCTTTCGTCTTCTGCATTTGAAGGATTGGCTATCCTTGATGCTGCCAATACTGAAAAGATCCACTCTTACTCGATGAAAGCAAAATATTTTTGTTTTGTCCACAGGGGTAAATTGATATGTCACCATGAAAACCTCAGGTGTTTTGCACTCCATTTTGCAGCTAGTCTTTGCCACATGACTGTTCAATCAGGAAAAATGTAACAATACGGCTACTTTATGCACAGGAATGCCTTGTTTGAAGCTGTGCACAATTTTTTCCCTTTTCTTTCGTGTCTTATTCATTTGTCATCTTTTTTCTCACTGTAAGTAATGGTTATTAATGGCTATAAAACTATGGAGAAAGTCACAGACACCTGTTTACTTCTGTAAACTTTATTTACAGTTAATTTGATGTCGGTGTCATTGAACATTGACTACACATTGCATCACATTTTTAAACGATTCTTGTGCTAAATTAAAATAAAGAAGCACTCTTATAATGTCTAAATCTTTCTAATAAACTTTGAGTGTATTTTAGGGGGAAATTGTGTCTGAGTGTTGGTTATTTCAAAAGCTTTGTACAAAATATCAACTAAAACCAATAAATTGTTCAAGAAAACCCCCTGGAACAAAGAGGGCTTACTGCACCCACAAGGGGGAGACAGATGTTACTGACAAATCCTTCCCATCCATGATAATGAGTGCAAAAGAGTGAAATATTGTATATGTTGAAAGGGTGAGTGGTTTTGTTTTTATCCATTTTTGTTCCTTGGCAGATATATTTTAGACTAATGTGTCATGTTTCCCTTTAAGCTTCTAATAGCCATGTTAAATTTAACCCATTTATTTTATTAATTAACCACATTTATATAACCACAGTATACATGTAGGCGCAGTTTAAATATCTCTTGATGAGATAAAAAGTTGACATTTCCTTATTAGGAAACGTAGATTGCGTAATGATGTCTGACGTCAGAGCAGTCACAAGACCGCGCTAGCAGGTCTGAGTGCGTCCGAAGCCACAGTGCAGCTGGTCCACATTTTGTCTTATGTAGTGTCTCAGAGGCAGAAGTGGCACCATGGCCGCCGAGAACCAACACTTACGGGTCTTTTGGAGCAGAAGAGGAGACAGTTTTCTGTGACCGTTTACTTCCACACACGAGGAGCAGGAATAAACAACACGAGACTGTGCTTAGCACACGAGCGGAAGGCTTTGTCTGTGCGTGGCGGCTGTTGTTATCCGTGTGGCTCAGCCGCACACCTCCAGCCTCGTTTAGCAAGCTAGCAAGTCAACATTGTGTGCTTTCATGGACGCCTAGCTAGCAGAGCTGCTAGCTTGGCCGGGTTGTTTGGTGGCAGCTGGTGTGTAGGTGATGTTGTCCGTGTTGTCGTACGGGAGACTGGTTGCCAGAGCTGTCATCGGCGGACTTTCTCAGACAGATAGCCGAGACTACAGCCTGGTGACTGCGAGCTGCGGCTTCGGGAAGGATTTCCGTAAAGGCATCCTGAAGAAAGGGATGTGCTATGGGGACGACGCGTGCTTCATCGCCCGGCACAGATCTGCTGATGTTTTGGGTGAGTTTCTGCTTTGTTTTTAGTGGAAACATTAACCGGGCAGTGCGACATCATTACGCTGTCTATGACGTGAATGAGAGGTCAGAGGTCACCTGTGCTAGAAGCCTGACACACCTGATAGATGGGATCAGGTTCAAGAAGAAATTCTTAATTAATTATTACTTAAAAGGCTCCTCGGTGTGACAGTGTTGAAGTTGTACTTGATCATTTGCCTTTTGTTCTGTATTGATTAACTTCAACATCCTGCTGTATCTTCTTTGTTGTAGTGAGCCCGAACGGGGTTCATACTGTGTGGAGAAACAAAGCAGCCTTTCTATTGGGGGTTGTTTATATATCGATGAATCTGAATTTTGAATAAAGTATCTATCTATCTTAACTTATTTCAGAAGCATCTGTGTGTCTCTGCTGGCTGTCTGTAGAGTTGATTAGTGAATTTAGGACACCCTTTTAACAAGTCTGGTTATTTTTGGTCGGTTAGGTTAGTTGTAAAGTTGTGTGTTGTCGATTTGAGCGTGCTGGTGTCCCCTCTCTGTTGCAGGGTGAGGAGAAGGAGCAGGCCATCCTTGTATGGTCAGTAGGGGAGATGTCTGCATCCTGGGAGTAAATAGACTGAAGTTTCCTTTCTAGGAAAATCTTGGCGCAGACTAAGTGTCCCTTTGGGAACAAGAGCTCTTATAGGAACAAAATAAGCAGCACATGTATCTACAGAAAGACTAACAAAGGTTTAATAAGCCTGGCAATGAACTATTACATGAAATCCCTTATTGTTTCTATTGATGACAGATGGACTGAAACACTGTGGGAAGTACCTGAATTAACAGTGTGACAGGTCAATGATGATGTTTGTGGAAGTCTGTTTTGAATCTTTGTGAAAGGGCTTATTGTTTGCAGCGTGTCGAACCCAATTCAGTGCTTGTGAAATGTCAGATATTTTTGATATTAATGGGAAAAATAACTAAAGTGTGCAGTGTGTGTGTATGTATATTACACAAATGGAAATAATGAAGGAAGGATGGATCAAAGACAAATAATTCTGTCTCTTTTTTTTTTTTAAGGTGTGGCAGATGGAGTTGGTGGTTGGAGGGACTATGGTGTGGACCCGTCACAGTTCTCAGGTACATTGATGAAGACCTGCGAGAGGTTGGTGAAGGAAGGACGATTCGTCCCTAGCAACCCCGTCGGAGTCCTCACTACCAGCTACTATGAGCTACTGCAGAACAAAGTACCACTACTGGGTGAGTGATGCCACAGGAAACACAGGATGTTTAAAGAGAGTCCCACTCCCACATGTTCCACGGGCACATGTGTTTTATGTTTTGTAGAATGTCTTTGGTTTTCACATGTGGCACCAAAACTAAAGGAGTATGTAGTTCACTGAGTTCTAGCAGCATATTTTAAGTGTTTTCATTGAGCCTTAAGCATTCTGCCTTAAATTCCTGCTCACATTGTTTAAAAGTGCAGTAAACACAGTCAGATTCAGGCCATAAACCCTGCAGGACGGTACATTTTAACTATTGCCGCGCCTGTCAATAAAAGTCTTTTTTTCCTTGGTGGTTTGGATCATCTGACTAAGTTGCCTATATTGTTTGGGTTTTTTTTTTGTTTTTTTTTTTCAGTTTAGCAATGGCCGGAAAAGATTTTTGCATCATGAGTCAGAACAGACGGATCCCATTAAAAGGTTCTGGGAATGCCCCAAGTCCCAACCTGCCCCTCCACTGGTACTTGTAGTACCCTTTCCTCCTCGCATCACATCCAAGCGTGCACAAACGCGTTAGGAGCAGATCTCTGTCTCACCAAGTGTCAGTACTTTTCCATCCCGTTAACACGTGCAGCAGGGGAAACAACACTGTATTGTGTTGTGTTTTTACGGTGGAGGGAATGTTCTTGAGACCCGGCAGCGTGTGTACTTGTCCCAGCCGAACAGAAAACAGAGTAGAAAGGGAGTGAGTCACCATGCGTGAGGGGTTTTTGGAAGGTTGATCCCAAAGAGCATATTTTGGTGCGCCAGATGAATCACCAGCAGGGTGTGGCTGCACGCTGTCCGCCTGTTCCATCGGCTCATATTTCCTCTACATCACATCAGCTTTCATTACAGACTGCGCAAAAAATTCTGAGAACCACAACACTGATTGTGGTATGCTACGTTTCTTTTCATGTAATTATACATTAACAGAACAGAATTTCAATACGTTTCTTCGTTCTTTCGGAGGGTATATTTTGGCTTGTCACAGCAGAAGATGCAAATTATTAAATAAATAATGGCTGGAGCTTCTTCAGTTCCAGAGCCCTGAGGTGGTGAGCAGTGGCTCATTGTTACATACTCATGGCTTCCAGGAGCAATCAAACAAGACTGAGCCATTGTTCTGCATTTAAAAAAAATATATATGTGTTTAGTCATATTTACAAAATATTTCAAATAATATTCATGATCTTTCTGTGCATTTCTATACCCTCAGCAGATGGATTATTTGCATTCGATTTTTTTTTCCATCACCTTGCTTAAAATGGGCATAGAAATTCAAAGGATATTTTTGTGTGTCTGCAGGTAGCAGCACAGCCTGCATTGTCATTTTGGACCGACAGAGTCACCAGCTACATACAGCTAACCTGGGTGACTCTGGGTTCCTGGTGGTCCGGGGAGGAGAGGTAGTCCACCGATCAGACGAGCAGCAGCACTATTTCAACACACCCTTCCAGCTGTCCATCGCTCCCCCGGGAGCAGAGGGGGCCGTCCTCAGCGACAGGTGAGACACCCAACAGCAGCACCGCGTCTGTGTGCCTCTTTGTGAATTGTGGTGGTTTCACACTTGATAGAGACTCATTCGAATGTCCTGTCCAGCAGATGTGCTAAAGCCCCACGCGTCCTGACAACAATACAATCGGCACTCTGACCCAACAAAGGCGCTTAGCTGTAACAACGGCACTGCAGAACACAGTGTTATGTTTGTCATGAGCTGCAGTGTAAGAGTGCGTCAGGGCCCACGTGCTGCTGTGTCTCGTTGCCGCGGCGTGCCAAGCAGCAGCACAGTAGACGTCAGTGGAGTGCAGGACGGGTGCTGGATGTTTGCCAAAGCTTCTCTCTCACCCAGGTCAAAGTCTGTGTGGGCCGAGGGGCAAAAACCAAGAGTTGACATCCAATCGTATACCAGCAGGCTCAGCCACCTTTCCACTTCTTCATCTTGAATCAAGCAGATTATTTTGAGCCTCTTAAGTGTTTCTAAAAAAAAATTAAAAAAAACCTGATGAATGATAAAGTATAGATGAACATAAACTGCACATCACCAGTGCTGCTGAATGGTGAACAACCGCAGTTCTGTTAGAACATCGGTTTTATGAGGCCCAGTAGTTCTTGAAATGATACTTTCTTGTAAATGTGAACATTTCAGTCACTTAGTTGAAGGATTTACTCAGAGGGATTTGCGGCAGATTAAGCTTCCAATCCTAGATCACTAATGTGGCAACCAATAGAGAAGAGTGTGAGGGCAAAAATGAACAATTCTGTGACTGCAGTAAAAGCCTCCTTTAAAAAAACAAGTAGTCCCAGAATAGATGCTTTCTAGCTGCAGTAATTGTCTGGATGTCAGTGAAATGAACAGGGGTCCATTTCACATTAATTGTCTTAACAGGCTGCCATGGACAAATGCTTGAGATAATAATAGAGCCACAGCTCTGACACATTTCCTCTTCAAGAATAATTAAGATAAACCACTGGAAGCAGGGCAGAATTCACAGGCTTACACCTGTGAAATGGCGTAATAAAGAAAAGCAACGCTGCTCACCGAGTGCATAAAGCAGAGGCTGCCGACAGCATAGTGTCTGTGGTTCTGGATATGACCTGCAGTTTGAGCCACACAAATCGCAGCACAGGACAGGCTGTTCCTGGGTGCTTTGGCTCCTGACACACTCCAGACAGTTTGTAATGAATAACATTCATGACTGGCTGAGGGGCGTGTAGCAGGGTAAGGACATCTTCCAAGAAACGAACTTGACACTTGGCAGTGAAACTTAGTTTCCCTGCCTCTATGTATTTGAAGTAGCCATCATTATAGTGGCTGCACCTTTTATTGGACCTGACTGTCCTTTCCAAAAAAGCCATGTGATGAATCCTTTACTTTATCCCCCTCAAAGCACATGTGATTATGTTTCCATAGCCAAGGTGAAAAATCAGGAGCAGCTGAGATCTTACATAAGTGCTATCAGTGAATAAAAGCAAGTTTCCTTCAAGTAGAAACGAGCTAGATTAAAGGTGTAACACCCAAAGTGTTCACTGTGTTGTACGCATAACTGACCTTCCTGTAGCCCTGACGCCGCAGACAGCTCCTCCTTCGACGTCCAGTTGGGGGACATCATCCTCACCGCCACCGATGGGCTCTTCGACAACATGCCCGACTATATGATCCTGCAAGAGCTGAAGAAACTCAAGGTAAGTCGCAAATGTACCTGTCAGTTTAAGTGAAATCAGAAGAAGGAAGTGTGAAGTGAAAAACATAATACCTGCTTTGTTTTTTGCTCCTCAGAACACAAACTATGAGAGCATCCAGCAGACGGCTCGAAGCATCGCAGAGCAGGCACACGTGCTGGCATACGACCCCAACTACATGTCGCCTTTTGCACAATTTGCGTGTGATAATGGACTGAATGTAAGAGGTAAGATCAAAGGGAAATGACGCATATTATGAATGTTTTACTCTCCAAGGTTTAGTAATGTTTTTGCCTGACCTTGTTTTGTTGGTACAGGAGGAAAGCCAGATGACATCACAGTACTGCTGTCTATAGTGGCAGAATACACTGACTAGACTCTGTGTGTGCGTGTGTGGAGCTGTGTCCGGGGGGGGGGGGGCATCTGCCTCTGCAGGGATGGACTTCATTGATTCCTGCTGGCCAGGATGTAGGACTGATGATGCTTCCCACACATCCACCGGCTGTTACTCTGCCTCGCCTCTCAGCTGCCCCATTTTCCCCTCGCCCTGTGACTGCGTGTCAGCAGAGGCCTAACACGTCCTCTCGACCTGGCTCCGACGTTGGCACCTTTGCCGTCGTTCCAGTGATCACCTGATAATCCAGTCGCCCGGGATCAGCGGGCACAGCGTGGTTCGAGAATCCTGATGAGACAAGATGAGGCTGAGATTTACAGACGGAAGCAGGTGTAGCTAGACAGTAGGCGTTAGTGTCTGTACTCTGAGCTGCCAGAAGGGAACGATGCAGTCTATCAGCAGTGTCAAGAAGGGAATTGCAAGGAAATGGCAGCAATAGGGCTCAATAAATGGGCTGCCTTGTGCAAATGGATGTTGTTGTTTTTTAAGATGTACTATTAGTTAAAAAACCTTTATCAAGGGGCCTGGAACCTTGTCTGTGGATGCTTGGAGCATGTTTGATCAGACGATGTGACTGGTGTGTGCTTCTGGGATGTTTTGTAATAAGTTTGCAAAAAAGTGTGTAGAGTGTATGTGACATTTATACATCTGCGGGTTGTTTCTTGGGACAGGTTGATTCAATCAAAAAAATATTTCACAAAGAAGAGCGGCAGCTGCCTTTTCCATACTAGTGCAATTCAAGTGTTGCACGTACTTTGTTACTTAATGGGAAGAGTATTTTATAGTTTAAAGCTCTCTAGAGATATATATTGTCAAACTGGTGCCCTCCCTTTAATCCTACGGCTGCTGAAGTCTTGATTGTGTTGTATGTATGAATGTGTGTGATGAATGCACTTGTGCTTGTCAGTGTACAGATTTGTGTAATTAGTGTCAATGAAATGAATGAATGAATTGGTGTTGCAGCCTTAAATGCACAAAGCTTGAGGAGCATATCTGAAAAAGCTCAACACAGTGGAAGTTGGTCAGGTGACCAAATTTATTTTTGTAACTTCTTTGTTCACTGCACCAGAGTAGCTGTTGTACACAATCATCGTTTGCTTTCTTTTCTCTTTACCTCCTGCTGTAGAGCTCATTTGTTAGTCAGGTTACTGCAGGTTTCATGTGAAAAATGGTTATTATCTTTCCATCAGAATCTGCAGATTTTCTGTATATTTTACCCCCAGTCAGAAAACA
>JAVQJX010054662.1:0-11004 GCA_036025115.1 Ambassis agassizii
TGCAGTTTAGCTAATGGATGGTAGGAATACAATCAAGGCAGGTGGAAATACCTGAGCTGCTATGGGATAAATGTTTTCTTATGACTTATGGTTTTTGATGATGTACTGCCCTTGGGACAGTCTTGTTAAAGCTGTTCTATGCTTTGCTTGAACAAGTTGTTTTAAATGTCTTGCGTTTCAGTATGTAATGAGGGCTTATCCAGAATAGCTTGTTTCTTTGTTTTTTAGAGAATGATGAGCTTCTTTGTTTTTGTAGATTTTAAGTGCATGCTGTTTGGAGATGTCTGGGTTTTAAAAAATGTTTTGTGGCAGTCTGCCATCAAAACAAGCAGGGAGGACAGTTTTCTGTTGCCACCCCCAAGATGTTGCGTAGCACAATTGAGCTAATAAGGCTTGTTTGTAAAGGCAGTGTCCCAACAGAGAATCATCCTTGAGTAATGGAGGGGACCGGTAAGGAGCCAATTAGTGCACTGTTGCATTCTGGGAGAAGCAAAACTATCCACGGGTACAAATGGCACAACTCTCCAGGAACTTTACAAATGGCAGACAGGAAAACAGTTATTTTCTGGACTCTGTTTCTGAGCTAACCTGAAAACACATGCTGTCACTGATGCTAATATGACACTAGGGTATCTCTCTTGCTTATTTTTATGTTTTAACCAAGAAGTTTTACTGTGTATTACTGTGACTGAAGGTAGATGATGATCTTGTGTGCATGCAGTTTGCTTGAAGCACAAGTACTACCAGCGTGGTTTTTGTGAATTCCTCAATAACCTAACCTAACCTGCAGCATTTAGAAAGTGCGCATGGTCATGGGCTTTCATGCATTTGCATCAGAGAGCTTAGAGTCAATGTGTTGCTGCTTTGATCTGTAGGCGGCACCGCTCAGTCCCACCGAGGAGGCCCAGATACGCCTGATGAGGATCTTCAATGCTCCTGTAAATTCCCTTCTGCTGTGTTGTCCATTGACATAGTATCAATGTCTTGCATTGTTTTTGTTTGTCCTTGTCATTCAAATTTCACACCAAATCCATCACTATGATTCTTTGAGAAGACTAAAGGGTAGTTTAGCCTCGTTTGTCCGTTTTTTATTACTGTAATGTCTACTTCTCATTGTAGGCTTGCAGAACCTCAGCCTCCCTCCCTCACTCATTGATTGCTCCTGGGGGCTGTTACTATTCATCACCATGCCTAACATACTTAGTTTATTAGTGTATATTTACAGAGGCACAGTGCAAAGGAAAGTATTAGCAGGGTGTCTGTTGCCCCTCTGACTGAGACAGAGCAACTGCTTTACCACTTACTCATGATGTAGTTTATATAATCCAAGCTGCTGTGTCTTTGTTCCATACATTGAACCTTTATTTCTGTTATAGGAAAGTTTGCTAAATGCAATAGCAAAGTCAAGTTGGTAGTCAGTAGCCTGAGTTGGTAGCCTTTGGTCAGGGAGAGGAGAAGTTGTATGAGAGTACATTAAAGACCTGAAAGTTTCAAACTGTGACCTCAAATATTTTTTTCTAAACTGCTGAACTGTGTCACAGGTGGAAATTAAAAAGGACAGCACAAGAATCATCACAGTGTATACATTGATAGTATTGATTGATACGTTGATATTGGAGCATTTTATTATTGATTAAAAAAAATCAATATCAACAAATAGCTGTATTTGTTTAAGCTGATCTACATTCCCAAACATCATCTACACTCCCATTGTTTTCCTTTGCAAAGCTCTTTACTTTTCCACGACTCATTCCTCATGTCCATTTCCTGTTGCTTTCATGCAGTTTCTCCATCCAAAGTTCCATGTTGACCTTGTCTTCTTTTTTCTCCTTGTTCTTCCCCTCACTCCCTTTTCCTTCTCTCCATGTCTTACTCACCATGCTTTTGCTGGCTGTCGTTCACTGCGGCTGCTTTGTGGCTAAAAGCTGGAGCCAGCAGTCAGTGTTTCGTCTTCTGTCCAAGCCCCCGCTCCCGCAGAGCCACAGCCTCTTCATGTACCACAGCCCTCCAGTCTTCCTCTGGGCCTCCTGGCTGGAATTTGCACTCGTGTGGCTTGTCAGAGTGTAAGGCTCAGAATCCTTCTAACCCCCCCCCCCCATTTTTTTTGTCTTGTTTTTTTTATAAGTGTCGGAATTAGTGTATTAAGTCCATTTGCTTTTAACCTAGTCAAGTAATGTTTTATTTTGTAAACCTTGTGCTTTAAAGTCGAAAAAAATCGAAAAGGAAACTTTTTTTTATTATTTTGCATGGCAGAACATGAATTAGCCTTGTTTTTACAGGGGAAAGAATTGACTTTGAATTAAGAGTGTCAGGTCTTTTTTGTCATCAAAAGCTGCAGTGGCATGACATAATGCCTTTATTTTGTTAATGAGTCATCAGGAGGATAGTAAGAGGCTGCATGAGCTGTCTATCTTTTGTGTCAGCGGCTGTTATGGTGAGTGTGTGACACATGCATGCGTGCCGTTTTCCTCTCCTAATGTGAGTGTTGTGTAGCTAATTATTACATTCCGATGCTTTCAGCATACTGATGTGTGATGAATATTTATGACTATGACGCCACTGTTGTCCACCCGTGTTCGTTCGTCGCCTGATAAACGTAATATTAACGCCTATATGTAACAGGTCAGGATCATGCTTTTCTTTTACAGGTGTGCATTGTCGTTTTTTTCCAAATTCGCTTTTTCTATGTGTGTTGTCCTAACGAATACATGTCGCTCATATATAACTGTGACCTTTGACCTTTTCATGCTGGCTAAATCATCAGGGATCTGTGGAAGAGGATCCTATTGCCCTCCTACAGGCATCTCATGCAGCAGCTAAGCAATCCCAGGTGTGGCCTGCACTGTGCTTTTTTTGTGTGTGTGTGATTACACCACCCGCTCATTCCATCATCACCCTGCTGCACCCCAGAGTGTTGTGTTATGTTGTGCTTTGCCCTTTTTGCTTGCATTATGCGTGTCCTGTTCACATTTCCCATTCAAATGTGGTAATATTTGAGCAAGAACTTTTTTACTATTCATTTTTGATTTCTTTTTCTTGATTGCCTTTGTAATTGTGCACATGTCTTCCCTTTGTGTTCACTGAATCCAGCTGGTCCCTGAGTGTTTGATTTACCTGGGTTGGTTTGAAGTTTCAACACGTGCACCCACCCCCACACACACGCACATAGACGCCCATATTCCACCCCAAAGGAGCATGCAGTGCTCATTCAGCTGCATGGTCATCATCCTGACAAGCTTTTTCAGCATGTGTCAAACCGGAAATACTGATGGTTGCAACAACCCCGTATGACTACAAGTACCAAAACATCCTCGTCCTTTCCCTCCTTTAATTCATATCTTCATCTTTTCAGGTGAAGACAGAAGAGCAGATTGCAGCAGAGCAGGCCTGGTATGGATCTGAGAAGGTTTGGCTTGTCCATAAAGATGGCTTCTCCTTGGGTGAGCTGAGTGTTTGAATTACACACATGATTACACTAGAAGCATTTCTAGTCTAGGCTAATGACAGTCGGTGTCTATTTTTTTTTTTTTTTAACCAGCCACCGTGGTGAAAACAGAAACTGGCTCCCTTCCAGAAGGCAAAGTAAAAATCAAGCTGGAACATGACGGGACTCTACTGGATGTGGACGAAGATGACATAGAAAAGGTGAGACGGACATGGTGACAAACTTGTCATATTTTGCTAGCCTGAAGCTAAGTAGCATCAGAAGTAGCCCATGTCTAGGACAGAGGAGGTCATGTCTCCACCTGTCACTGAGTGTGGCTTTCACAGATGGCCGCAGAGCAAAATGATAACCCTCTGGTGTAATTGGATAGCCAGAGGACAGGTCAGATGGGACAGTTTGGCAAATGTTTCTTGTCTACAGTGCTTGCAAAGTGACAATTCTTAGGTGATAGGTGGATAGGTGAATGCATCATTTTCGATTATTTGTCGAAAATGTGTATACTTTAAGAAAAGAAAGTAGTGAAACATCTTATCCAAATGGCTTTCAACACTTCTCGTGCCCCTTACTTGACCATAAAGTGCTTGAACTCAGACGTAATTTGTCACTGGATCACTTTAGATGAGCTTCAATTTCAACTAGCAGTCCAGGGGTTTTCCTCACTCACGTCTGTGTCTCACATTCTGTATCTGGTTACCCATTAAAGCCCCAAAGAGACATTAAAAATGCGCTTGCTTCAGCTCTGTGACTGTAATCTCACTGTCCAAACGTAGGCTAACCCTCCGTCATACGACCGATCAGAGGACCTGGCCTCACTGCTCTATCTCAATGAATCCAGTGTGATGCACTGCCTGAGGCAGCGCTACGGAGCCAACCTCATCCACTCCTACTCTGGACCCAACATGGTGATCATCAACCCCCTCAGCACACCTTCCATGTATTCTGAGAAGGTAAAACTGATGGTAGCTATTATGTTTTTGGAGTAGAATCTCAGACAATGAAATAAAGCATGCTCCTCCCTTTCTCATCCCCCATAAGGTGATGCACATGTTCAAAGGCTGTCGACGCGAGGACTCTGCTCCCCATATTTACTCCGTGGCTCAGTCGGCCTACCGCAACCTGCTCACCACCCGGCAGGATCAGTCCATCGTGCTGCTTGGAAAGTCTGGCAGTGGCAAAACCACCAACTGCCAGCACCTGGTCCAGTATTTGGTCTCTATTGCCGGCAGCACGGGTAAAATCTTCTCCGGTGAGTCTAAAGGGAGGCGACAAGTGCAAACCATAGGTCTCTTGTCCTGGAATACTTGAAAACATAACTCAGATTTTTGGTTCTATTCATGCTCCACTCTTTCCCCCCACTCTCAGCTGAGAAGTGGCAGGCTGTGTACACCATCCTGGAGGCTTTCGGTAACAGCACCACCTCTATGAACACCAACGCCAGCCGTTTCTCCCATGTCGTGTCCCTGGACTTTGACCAGGCTGGACAAGTGGCTTCTGCCTCCATTCAGGTAACCAAACAACTGTTCTTACTGTAAACAATCAGGCATACTATGTACTGTTGCACAACTCATGTTGTCCTCTCTTGCTTAGACAATGCTGCTGGAGAAACTGAGAGTCAGCAGACGACCCGAAGCGGAGTCCACTTTTAACGTATTTTACTACATGATGGCCGGCGCTGACAACACCCTCAGGTGACTCCACTACCACAGAATTTTATTAGTAGAACTACAAGGTTGGCTGCGCCATAATAATACATTATGCAGAAACACAATATGCTTTGGTTGTAAGATAAAGGGGATCATTTCTTTTGCACAAGTTATGAAGTCCCTGAGACAAACTTAACTTGAGTTGATTCAACAAAATAGACTTTTCCTGCAGTGCTGTCTGCATTCCTTTTTGCCACTACCGCCTCTTTCATTATTCTCTAAGCATAAATAAGAAAAGCCATCGGTTTTATTGGTTATCTGTTACTCTCCTGTGACAGGTTCCTGCCAAATAATCCAATTTGAATTTAGGCCATTTTGGCTGAACATAGGCTGTTGCTGTGTGTCAAACTGCGTGTTTCCATGCTTATTATTGTTATAGTATATTGTTTGAGTGCATAAGCACATTAAGGTGACAATTATAACTATTTTCAATGCAAGTGTGAAATGTTTAATATTAGCTTGTTAGATTAACCAGTAAAATGCTATAGTTATTACCTATAATGCGAAATGTGCTGTTTTTATATATTACATATTTGGCACACCTTCTCTTTCGTCACAATCTCTTATTTTGAAAGTTGATACTAAACGATGTCTTATTTTGAAACTAAAACAAATAAATCCCGTCTTTTAGAACCGAGCTGCACTTTAACCACCTGGCTGAGAACAGTGCTTTTGGGATCCTCCCACAGTCTAAGGTAATCACACTAAGACCTGCCTGTCTGTTTTTTTTTTTTTTTTTTGCTGAACCATTTTCCTGTTAATAAAATGTGTGTCTTTTGAAATTGAAGTAACGTTTGATCTGGTTTGATCTTTCTAAGCCCGAAGACAAGCAGCGAGCTTCGCAGCAGTTCACCAAGCTGCAGGCAGCCATGAAGGTGCTGGGCATCTCTGCTGAAGAGCAGAAGGCCCTCTGGCTCATCCTCGGGGCCATTTACCACCTAGGGGCTGCAGGAGCCACAAAAGGTAGGAAGTCTCAACAGACCAACTGTAGTTTTACTTCTACAAACTTGGGCTTTTGGTGTATGATTTGCAACATAGAATTAAATATGACTTAGGGAGCGCATGTCTTCTATGCATGCATTGTCTTTCACTTTCGGACAGCTGTTAATGTCTTGTATTAGTCTGTTTAGTGTTAGAAGAATTAAAAATGATCTCACGCAGCTCTTCAGGTTGTATTTTGTCCTTTTCGATTGCGGGGGTGGGGGTCTTGAATGCATCTCTTGTTTTGCTCTTATTTTCTAATCACGTTTTAATGCAAAATTTGCCAAAATGGACAATTTTGCACAAAGAAAAAAAACATGTTGTGGTTCCCACCTTAACTAAAAAGTCATGATCATGACTTATATAATGTATGTATATACCACTATCAGTCACATTAGAAAAAATCAGTGAATTCTGCATTTTTTTCTATACTTGATGTGCAGAGTAAGATAAAAACAAAGGCAGTAAAGATACAGATGTGGTGATCCCACTGTATATAAACTGCAAAAAATTAAATGCAACCAAATGCCACTAGGTGTCAGGCTTGACATTTGATTGCACTGCTTTAAGGCGATAGGCTACTGAGCACAACAACAACTAGGGCAACCTTCAGCATTAGTCAAACTCATGACAGTGGGTCTCAGGAGGGTGAAACACACGTGATTTCCCCCCATACTTGTATAGGTCTCATCTGAGATTAGATGTATTGTTTATGTTGTCATCCTAAGACACACACAGTGTATCATTACTCTCCTCTGAATTAAAACAGGCTGTTATTGTAACAGTGATATAAGTCAAACTTCTTGGCTTCCTCTTCCAAAGCATGATGGTGGGTTGTCTCTGTTGTACACTGGTAATATTTGTGTTTCCCGTGTCTGTGATGTATTGATGAATGCATAAAGTGTGTGTCGTTTCTAACCCCCTCTCTTTACTTGCATGTTTGCATGCTGCGCCCTATCAAACACAGACGGAGATGAAGGTAAAGGAAAAACAACACACAAAGTTGTTAACTGTTTTTTTCACTTAAAAAAAAAACTTTTTTTCACAGCCTCTGTGGTTTGTATTTTTTTTCTCTTAATGCCTTTATCATTCCTTCCAGGCCTTAAGTCATTAGCATTTTTATTGTCTCCTCTCTTCCTCCTCCTCCTTCTTCCTCCTGCCCCCCCTCTCTTCATCTCTCTGGTGTTTTCCTGTTTGCTTCACTACGGTGCGCCCTGTCTCGCTCTTTTCTGTTCCTTAAGATGTAAATCAAGGGGATCAGAACTCGTCTGTCCCTTTTAAACTGTGCTCTCTGATGGCTCCCCATGTCGCTCAGATTTGACTCCCGAGCTCCTGTCACAACATGTTCTCAAGCAAAGCAAAGCACAGATAAAAAACACATTCTCTTCATAGACTTCCCACCACAGAACTTGTATTTCCCCAAGAAGTTTCTGCTTGGCACTGACACTCCTCAATGATTGGCTGGCTCTGCGTGCCGACACGTTGCCTTGGTTAATTCTAACACATGGGCTTTGAATTGCCTCCAGATCAAACAGAGATGCACAGACTGTGAGTCAGGGTATGATCAATAGTGATTAGCAGAGTCGATGGGTTTGTTATGAAGATTTTATTTTCGACTTCCTAAGGCATATAGTGTCAACATATGGAGCATGAGATGCTCGAAAGAAGGAGCAGAACAGAAAACTCATGAATCTCCTGAATCAATTCATGATAGAAAGTGAGGGTTGGCAGTGACGCAGAGAGAGATCTGAACTCGTATCATATATTGATCCTCTGTTTAAATGACCAATGTGGCAAGATGACAGTTGCACGCTTATTAGTGTTACTAGGCTTGTCACACCTGTTCACTGACGCCAAAATACAAGCTTTATTTGCAATGTTTGGGGCCACCCAAAGCATGGACGTTGAATGTAGCCCTTGGTCTGACTCAGCAGGTAATTCGGTCGATTTTTACATCACTGACATTGACCTAATTGTCAATTCTATGTCAAGTACAGCTAGAAATACATGTAGCTTTGAAAAGGAAAATCCTGTTTAAGTTAGACAGTCAGAAAGAGATTATAGTGTTCTGATGACGAAGAAACCCAGGTATCTTAACACCTTCTCTGTCAGTTTTCACACAACTCTCCTACCCCCGTATCCAGACAGCATATCTCCTGCTCCTGTCAGCTGCACAGAATATCTACCGTGAGAAGTGTTTATCTGGGTTAAAGGCTCAGACTGTGTTTATACTTACAGCAGTGTAAGTGTATGTCAAGCGACACTGTAACCCGGAAACGGCAAAAAGGATCTGACAGAAGATGCATATAGTGTTTCCGATGCACACTCATCCTCCTCCTCTGCTTTGTCTTTACTGTGTACGTGTCAAATTCAGACTATTTCCTGTTTTAAACGAATGTATTTTCATTCTTTTTAGTGGGACGTCGGCAGTTTGCCCGACACGAATGGGCCCAGAAGGCCGCCTACCTCCTGGGCTGCACCTTGGAAGAGCTCTCCTCTTCTATCTTTAAGCACCAGGCCAAAGGACTGCAGCACTCCACCTCCTTCAGAGGAGGACCCGACGAGGGCAGCCAGGGTGACAACTCAGGTAAAATAAAACTAAGCTTGCTTTGATGTTTGATTTGACTAAATTAGTACAGAGTTGGCAGGCAAGGTCACAAACATTAACATAAAAACAGTTAAGGATGCATGTGGGTGGAATAATTCATCATTAATGAGTCACATTTTAATTGCATTCTCTAAAATACGAACATTTTAGGATTTTGTTTCTGTCAGGCATGAATTGCCAAGATGTGTTTCAGTCATGCTTAATAAATCTATGCGTGTAGTGAGTCTTTAGCGAATACAACTTTAGATGAACAACAACATGTAACTTCTCTCACTGTGCCATTATTTATTTTGCAAAAATGTCAGTTATCCAGGTTGTGTACATATGTGGACTCTGATCAGTTGTTTCTCGCCTCTCTCTGTCTCTCAGGCTCTAAGGTCACAGCTCTGGAGTGTCTGGAAGCCATGGCATCAGGACTCTACTCGGAGCTCTTTACTCTTGTCATCTCCCTTATTAACAGGTTAAGCCCCTTTAAATATATTTCCGCTGCACTATTCAATGATATGACCTCATTAATGTTGTATCGTAACAAGTATGTCCTGAAATTAACTTTATTTCTTCGGTCTGTGTTGTGTGCCATCTCCGTATATGTGATACGAAACCTAACAATTTCCAATTAAGTCGATAGGAGCATATTGAGGAACTACACTTACACTCACCTCTCCTTTCAGTAATTAATTCAGTCTGCATATAATATTGAAATAAAATTAGTTTTCTTTGGGCAGAATCCAAAAAAAGTTTAAAGGAGCAATTTCATTTGACGTCTTTTTTGTTTTTCATTGTTTGAATCTCCTCTTTAGAAGGACGTTTCATTCTGATGTGCCTTTGTTTTGCAGTAAACAGTTATTCTTGGCAGGTGGCTGTGTAATCAATGTGCCTTTTGTTTCAACATGTTCCACTGTTGTCTTTTTGTAAACACTCACAGATATCATGTGAAAATGGCACATTTGTGTTTTTATACTGCAGCTTCCAGTAAAAGCATTGCATACATGACAATATGTAGCATTCAATGCCAGTGTTTTGGATTTCAAAACGTGTTTCGACTGAAGCGTCTGTGTTTCCTCAGGGCTCTGAAATCCAGTCAGCACTCTCTGTGCTCCCTGCTGATTGTGGACACTCCAGGTTTCCAGAACCCTCGGCTTGCACAACAGCAGAGGGGAGCCACGTTTGAGGAGCTCTGCCACAACTACACCCAGGAGAGGCTGCAGACGCTGTTCCACGAACGCACCTTTGTCCAGGAGCTGGATCGATACAAGGAGGTGCTGCTCAGAAATGACACGAACATAGATCAATATTTTGGATAGCTAAATATAGTCAAATAACAACATATTGTCTCTCACCATATGCAGACATATTTTCTGCTAATTCTAAACAACCCAATCTCATTTTATAATAGAACTCAGTACACTTGTGATTCTCTGATCAGTTTAACTTCTGCTCTGCTGTAGGTTACTAACCTAAGCCTTTATCCCTTCCTGCGTCTAGGAAAACATAGAGCTTGCTTTAGATGACATAGAGTCCAGTACCTCACTGTCTGTAGCAGCTATTGATCAAGCTTCAACTCAAGCTCTGGTAAGCAAACCTCACCACACTGACCATGTTTACATACACAGTCTGTACTT
The DNA here is from genome assembly GCA_036025115.1 of Ambassis agassizii. Classification (NCBI taxonomy): domain Eukaryota; kingdom Metazoa; phylum Chordata; class Actinopteri; family Ambassidae; genus Ambassis; species Ambassis agassizii. The sequence continues at coordinate 10,360 of JAVQJX010054662.1, forward strand.
TTTGCCAAAACATTTGTGTCATTACAGTGGAATGAGAAGCTTTGATTGTGACAAGCAGCTAGTCAACAAAAAAATTGTATGAAAATGAAATAAAGTGGTCCAAAATCCTCATACCATAGTATGTCATTAGGATTTTCTCAGATATATACTACCTGTTTTGTTTTATACATGTAGTGAAAATGTCCACATTAAGAGCGGGGTAATGCCAAAATTTTCCAGTAGAGCGTTTTAACATTGATCATGTCTGACACCCGACACAAGAAATGTGAGTCCTTGATAACAGAAAGTTGCATTAGCATGCAGAAAATTATTCATGATTCAGATTCAAGAGCAGTTTGTTTGGGCCCGGGTTTGAATGGAATTCCAACAAAAAAACAAAAAAACATTAATGTTATAATTAAGCCACAGCCAAGCTTTCCAAAATACCACTGAGCCAGCAAATAGCCCTTTTCATCACTGCTGGCAACTGCAAATAGCAGTAGCTGTAAGGCTAATCTAGCAAAGCAGGCATCACTTTGTGCAAAAGCCAGATGATCCAGGATGCAGGAATAACACTGACCTAAGGAGTCAAATATGGGAACAGAGTCAGAAGTTCTCAGAAAACAGCATCTCATTTTTTGGAAAAATCCTTCTTTCTTTTTTTTT
>JAVQJX010054683.1:0-17656 GCA_036025115.1 Ambassis agassizii
TATAGACACCTGTGTTAGTTGCTCCAGCCTCTGTTTCGCCCCCTTCAGGACAGGATCTGTATTACGGACCATCATCTCTGGGTTCTCCCTCTGGGCTTTTAAAGTGCTGCCAACCACACGCCCTGCATAACTAGAGAGAGAGAGAGAGAGAGAGAGAGAGAGAGAGAGAACATGAGAAACTAATGCAATACTTCCTGTTCCAGTTAGTAACTGTGTGTCTGTATGTGAGGTGTGTTTTCTCCTGCCCCAGTTCTCCCACACTCACTACAACAGTGTGTTCAATCAGGTTATAATGACTTATTTTAGACACAATTTACTCCAGTGGAGGAGTCTGAAACCAATTAATCAATGAGTATGATCTTTGATCACCTCCCATATTGATGGTTCTTTCTGTAGTGGGCTGTAAGCAAATCTCACATCATTTTGTTGTGTGGGGTGTTGGGGTGGATCACAAGGAACATCAAGTAGCAGGGGGCGAAAAAAACACAAGAAACAAAAAGTTCATGAGTCACATTTTTCCATCCAACTTCCCAAACCATCTTTGCTAGCTAATACAATCAGCCACCAACTTAGTAACCGCTGAGCCCACACCCTGGAACACACAAACACACTCTGGTTATGGCAACCAGAAGGAAAAGGACTGTGGGAACCAAAAAGCAAAGACATGGTGGATGAATCTAAAATGCTAAAAAGAGATAGTGTGGTGGTGAAGCCCCCATCCTCTGGAGCCATACTGACCCTGCAGTGCTGGGATCAGATCCCACCAGAAGCTTCAGACAGTGCATAAAGCCTCTAATTATTAGTTTCTCAGATTGTTGTTTTATTCTCACACGTATCATGTTTTAAACAAACAAAATCATGTCCTGAGGTCTTACAAAGAGAGCTCTGCCTCGTCAGTTCAGCTTCATTACACCTGACATTATCAATCTGTGATAACTGGTCTCACAAAAAAAATGCCAGCAAGTTCACATAACATCAACAGATCAAAAGCTGCGTATTTAATTGAAGGAATGATGAGGCTACAAATTCTCATGGGAAAATTAGGTCATTAGAAATAATATGATGCAGAGGGGGTAAATAAAAAAAGGGGGGGGGGGGGGCAGCAAATCACTGCAGCAACCATAATAAATATCATCAATACAAACCTAAATGAATAGAATCAGTTAAACATGATATATTCTCAACTAGAGTTAGTGTGGGAAAAGGAAAATTTGTTCTCATGTTTCATTAGAACATGAACATATTAGTTTTGATGTTGTTTCCAATGCAGTCTGTGTGAAGCACTGTGTACATAAATTAGTGAGACCTATTTTTGCACATGTGGATGCTATTAATTTTTTGGAAAAGGCTTTGCACTGGCCTAAATTGTCGTAGCAGACAAACTATACAAACAGTAACCTCATAAAATCTCTCTGCCTCATGTTTTTGTGTAGTTATTATGCATATATTTACCAAGGTATATACATTATTAGCATGCTAACTAGCTATCTTGGGATTGTACTCGTAATAGCACTAAGGAAGATGTCCAAGATTGGTCTGATGGACCTCCCATCCACTGTCTGCTCTCTGGACAATCAACTGGATAACACTATAGGAGTTTAGAGACTGCAGCATCTTTATTTTCAGAAATATATGGCTGCTCTGTTTGACATTTACCCTCATTCATGCTAACCGAAATACAGGTACAGGCTAATCACTGACATACTGCATACTATCCCTTTATGAAATCCTCTGAAATTAACAGGAAGCCCTCATTGATCTCCGTGATCAATTCATATATACCCAGGTAGAGGTTAAGCCTGAAGTTAGCTAGCTAATCCGCTAATCTCACTTCATGAGACAGATCGTATCTTGTGGGTCATATTACCACATAAACACGTCCTATAGAGTCACCGTGGAAGCTGCATTCATCGATTAGTAACCTGCACCAGTGACGAGCAACTGATCATAGGATGCATCCATGATTTTTTGTACTGTGTTACTGGGATGAAAGAGCATGGCTGACAAAAACAGGATATGACAGTGCATGAACCAGCGTGCCCAACACAGAGAGACTCTGTTTAACGACAGGATATTGGTGTGTGTGATAAAAGGCACACCAAACCTGCCCGAAATGACTTTTAAAATCAAAGGCAGTACAAGTAGGAAAATATGAGAGGAAAGAAGAGTGGGGGAGAGAGAGAGAGAGAGAGAGAAAGGGAGGATGAAAAAAAAGAAGAAATAAAAGCTCAATTAAAAGCCGCAGACTTTCCCCAAGGGGGAAATCCCAAGATTCTTCAGACACCAGCTAAGATTTTAGGGATCAGTGTCAACACCAAACATCCAGTGCATCTGTTTTTGTCAGCACCTCTAATATACTGCGGCGTACTCAGTGTTTTTCTGTGTTATCATTAAAGCCAGGAATGTGCCCTTCTTTATTAGTAACAGTGCAGCTAAGAGTGACAGACAACCCATTCGACCTTAATGCTCACTGACTCTATACTCTTATAGACAAAACAAAACAATTAACCATTATATGTACCTTTAAAGGTGCAGGTGGAGCAGTCAAGAGAATAAAAAGACAGGATGATCATTTTCCAACAAGACATTCGTCAACAGATAAACATTATAGCCGCTCTCTCTGCGAAGGAAGACCTAAGTGACCTAATCATGAAAAATGCAGTGCAGAGTGCTGTAATTATCTCCTGTAATGAATCCAAAAGCTTAATAATAAATGGAAGATAAGGGCCTTAAGGTGGAGGAAAATCATGTCTGTAAATTAGATCCCAATAAACAGGAAATCCATTTCAGCAATACAACTCAGTGTGTCTCAGTGTTTCTCTGCTTTGGTTTCTATTGCAGCTCAATCACAAGGTTTTCTATCTGCTATTTAAATGAGGACACAGATCTCAGAGGTTTATATTCGGTGACCTTCACAATATTAGTGGTGGTATGCAAAGTAAAAATATGCAAATAACAGTAATATATCTCCAGGTGGATACAGAGAACAGAGGGCTGTATTTACATTACACAGCTTTGTGTAACGCTGGTACAGCCCTGGATGATTAAACATGGAAGAGACAACAGCACTTAATGAATGTTCAACAGATGAGGATGGAAAACAAGTTTGGACATAAAAAAGTAAAAAGTACAAACAGCACAATAATGCCTGAACAAACATACATGTATGAGATCTATGCTAATGCTGCAGTTCTCCTCTGTTCCAGTTAAAGCTAACTTTACAACTAATCATGATCATTGATGGCCAATGTACAGTTGGCATGTTGGAACAATGCAAGGTTGTCAGAATCAGCTGTTAAATGCGTCCTTGTTTTCCCCAATATAAAGGATGCATCGTGAGGCTACACCCTACCACCGACCTTCACAGCAGCTCAGGTGAGTGGAGAGCTGAAGAGACTGCGCACCAGCAAAGCAGCCGGACCAGATGGTGTGTGTCCGAGGCTACTTAAGGCCTGTGCTTTGGAGCTGGGGAACCCCTTACAGCACCTCTCAGACTGTGGTCAGCAGCACAGGGGTCCCGCAGGGAACAGTGCTCTCCCCGGCCCTGTTCACCCTCTACACGTCTGACTTCAAATACAACTCAGACCTGTGTCACGTGCAGAAGTTCTCTGACGACACAGCCATCGTTGGGTGTACAGAGAACGGAGAGGAAGAGGAGTACAGGAGCCTGATCGGGGACTTTGTGACATGGTACAGCTCCAACAGTCTGCAGCTCAACACCACCAAGACCAAGGAGATGGTGGTCGACTTCCGCAGGAATAGACCCCACCCACAGCCGGTGTCTATTGATGGAGTCTGCGTAGAGAGGGTGCAGACTTACAGATACCTGGGTTTGGAGCTGGACAACAGACTGGACTGGTCCTCTAACACCGACGCCCTCTACAAGAAGGGACAGAGAAGGCTTTACTTCCTGAGGAGGCTGGTGTCCTTTAACATCTGCCAGAAGCTGCTGCAGATGTTCTACCAGACAGTCATCGCCAGCGTTTTCTTCTATGCTGTGGTGTGCTGGGGAGGCAGCATCAAAAAGAGGGACGCTACGCGGCTGGACAAACTGGTGAGGAAGGCCGGGTCAGTGGTTGGTACTGAACTGGCGTCTTTGACATCTGTAGCTGAGAAAAGGATCCTCAGCAAGATACTGTCCATCCTGGACAATGTCCACCACTAACTAACTAACTAACTAACTAACTAACTAACTAACTATCTATCTATCTATCTATCTATCTATCTATCTATCTATCTATCTATCTATCTGATTCATTTTACGCCAACATCGGCACTACAAATTGGATGGCTGCAGTAAGTAAAATTCTTAATGTAAAAATCAATTGCAGGTTGCTAGGCTCACAATGAGCAGGAAGTCTTCCACAGACATCACTGAATGACTCACTTGTAGAGGACAGAATCAGTAGACCAAATGCAATCAATTGGGACACAGCTTATATCATCCACAACATCTACTTTGGTTTTATTCCCATAATCCCTCAATGTGCTTACTGTTATGACCCAGCTCTGCTAGGGAAGAGGGAATTTATATTAAACCAGGTGGAATATAAACAAATATTAGCACAAAATGAACTCAACCAATTAACAAAACACAAACATAAAGGAAAACGCCCCAGTAATTAACCAAACAATAACGTGAGCAGGACACAAAGCTGTACATGCACACACAAGTGCCTCGGCTAACAGCTAACGCTATGCTACACAAAGGAAGCATGACTAATCACAGATGTGCAGTCTGATGCAGAAACGAGGGGCATAAGGGCCTCAGCGTAGCGCCAACAAACGAGTAGCTACAAAATACAACACAGAATCAGTCAGTCAGTAATGAGGGCCTGCATACAGCGATAGAGCCGCCAACGACGGAAAACCGGCATCATCATTAAATGTCCCCAGGCTTCCCACTGATTGGTCCAAGAATCTTTATCCTGGAAACAGGTAAGCCAACCAGCGGGCGCAGCGGACACGGTCGTCATGACGCCAACGCGGTAGAGTACTGGTCCAAAGCAAAGAAGCAAAACAACAACAAAACCCAAAAGGCCTGTGTCTGTAACACTTACTACACTACACTTCCTACATCAGTTTCTATTTGCAATAACTCCTCATACATCTAAAGTCTGTCACAGAAATATATAAAAACTAGAGAGTCAATAAGCATCTGAATAAACAGTAGGAATGAATTCAAATATTAACCACTGCCACTAAAGGCCAGGAACTCAGAGAGCCTTCAAGCTAATATTGATTTGCAATTCTGGTAGGTGTTCAGTAGGTCAACTTGGAAATTGGACAATAAGGTCAATGGAATCTCCAGGACCACAAAAGCCAATTTGTGCAAGTATGACTATGCAAGATGTAATAGAAAGATCAATTATTAATGCAGTGGAGGCTTTTCAGCACAACAAAAGCAGGTAGAGAGGGCTGTATGCGTTTTTGGCAGAAAGGGACTTAATTCACACTACCAGCAGAATTAAGACAGCCATCACTTTGAATTAGATGGAGGGTTATGTGGTGCTGCCTTATTTCATTTCTTTTGACTGAGTGTTGAAAGGAGCGAGAATCAAGCAGAATGAACAAATAGTTTAATGTGAATCAAATCTTTAATCAATTCAGCATCTCTTTGCTGCAGCAGTGACAGATGGTGACTGATACACTGTACTAAAAGTATAACATCATTTCCTCAACTGCCCTGCTCTAACACATGTACAAATCATTTCAAGCTGGAGAAGACCAGCCTTTGCACATCTAATGAAATTTCCTCGGGTCCGATACCTGTCATAGCTGCGAATGAGCTATTGTCTAGATTACAGACTGTCATAGGCTGCTCTGTGTGTTTGACACCAGGTGATAACACTACAGAAAGTGTGCTGCAGATGACACAGAGAGGTGTGACTGTGAGTGACACCTAATAAGATCTGGAGAATGACTCACATGAATCACCAGCTCTGTAATGACAAGGCTGCTCTGCTGTTGCCCTCGGTTACTGCAGGGTTGCTAACGGTTAAACACGTGCAGAGAGATCCATTCTTCTATCTTATCCCTGCAGGAAACGTTTAAACACACTCACTCTCAGTCTCACACACACACACACACACACACACACATGTAGAGAAAATAAAATTACCTGAGATCTGATCTGAGAGAGGTGTGTAATTATAAGAGTCACAACCTCAGTTATAAATCTAGCTGAATTCCTGCAATAGTTGAATAGTTCTCTCTGTCACACACACACACACACACACACACACACACACATATACACAGACACACACACTGTACGGACACCTGAGGCATATAACTGTTCTTCTTGTACCAGATGGAGATGATACGCTGTGGTTTGGATAGGCCTGGAGAAATTACACATAGTTGAATTTTTTTATGTTCTCTACTCTCTTCTTCGCCCCTCGGGACAATTTTTTTTCTCAGCATTCCTCTCTCTGACTGTGGAGCAATACTAGCTGATATAAATTGCAGGAGGAGATCGGGTGTGGCAGGGCTTCGGTGAAATAAGGAGAGTTTCTGTCTGCTCACATAGTGCTATGGGATGCTAATATGATGCTTCCCCCTGCTGGAGACAGTCAGTTATTACAGTTCTAATTGTAGCCACACAGTGTACATATTAGTCAGTGTGAAAGCTGAGAAAAAAAAATTGTATTGTGTATATTTTTGGCTTGCAGTGATTGAAATCTATCCTTTTCACTTATCATTGTAGACTGTGTGTATTCGGATAGACATATGTTGTGAATTAATACACAACATTATTTTTTTCTACAGCAGAAAAGTTATGATGTTAGCCAGGAAAAGTCGCAGTAGCAGTATAGTTAACAAAACGATGAAGAAGCTTGGTGCTGCCCTAACCAAAAGGATATCAAAGACCTAGCAGAGAAAAGCTGAAAACAAAAGTTACGATCCACCACAGGACACAACCGTCCCTGGGTTAAAGTCACTTCTACTTTGTTTATTTTTACCATATTGCTCCCAAGCGTTATATAAATATACAGCTATATATGTTGTTTTGGGAGTCAACCTATCCTATATATGTTGTTTATATATAGGCATGTTGTTGAATGAGATTTCAAAGTGTGCACCAGTATCTGAACACCAGTGCTTTGGATTCTTTACTGAACTGAACCTGATGCTGATGACAGCAAGAATCTGAAGTTCTGCTTGAAGTTAGCCCGTGTTCATCCAAACACCTGCCAGATATCTTTTTAAATGCCGTTTTTTTTCCAAATACTTTCCACAAGTGACTTCCCCGATGTTTCTGTGGTAGCCTACACATCTGTGTGTTTGTAAATGCTTGATGGAACTGAGCAACAATTAGTTCCAACCTGCTATGACAACATATATGTCATTAACATGTAGATTGTAGCCTGAGAATTCACTTAATTATGCAAAACATGTGAAAATGCCCAGGTAAATAGAGCAGTTGTGTAAATATCTTATGTCAAAATAAAAATCTGTCTCATAAGACAGACTTTTATTTTGACATTAATTCAATATATTAGCTCATTTTATAAATTATTCTCTTAGAAGTTGTTTGAACTAAATGGAACTGTTTGAGATGCACATAAGAACACGTGTCAGCTCCGGAGAACTCATTAAGTTGCACCCTTATTTCCCTACAGAGGTGTAAGCGTCTTAATTGTCATGCCAGCTTGAAACCCAGAAGAAAAAGGAGCTTATAACCTGCTCTCTGCTCCTCTATCATCCACTCTGAGACTTTCTCATCATTTACCGCCTTTCTCTCTTTGCCTCACACACACACACACACACTCCCACCAACACAGACATTTGTAAGTGAAGTGGGTCAGAGGGCGGAGGAGATGAATGAAGGTCTGAATAGAAGGATGGAGAGATGAATGGATGGCTGAATTAATGAATGAATGGGTGGATGGATAGATGAAAGAGAGAAGAAGATGTAAAGAGGTCAGAGAGGCACAGACTGGCTGCACTCCAACACAGGGCAACGGCAACATCTCTTCTAGCTCTCTGAGTAAAACTTCAACCAGAAGTAACAGAAGATTTTCTGACCTGTTCTTGACAAAATGATGGTGTGTGAGTGTGATCCAAGAATTTAGAGGAGAAAAGGAGAAAAAAAGGTGAAAATTCTTTGTTTTATATTAAATTTCTTGAAATGATCATATATTTATTTCATTAAAAAATTTTTTTTTTTTTACCTAAACCAGATTTAAAGAAAAGTCTTGATCCGTTTTCTTACACTATCAGAGGGAAAGAAATGTCATTTGAGCCATTAAATATGAGCTTTGCTGGCCTTCACTGCAGCAGTTATGGTGACAAGGCAAAATGTTTGTGTCTGTGTGAGTGTGTTTGTGCAGGATGTCCTTGCAAGGCTACACGGCCTGTTTCATATGGCTGATAGACCATTAATAAAACACCTTCTTCATCACAGCAACTGATTCCCTCTTGAGATGGATGTCTGTGTGTGTGTGTGTGTGTGTGTGTGTGTGTGTGTGTGTGTGTGTGTGTGTGTGTGTGTGGTAATGTCAGATGAGCCCTATCATCCATTATTCCGTGTGTATTGCAGTGTGTGCGTTTGTGTGCACGCATGTGAATGTGTTTGTGTCCATTTGTCTTGTTACCAGTCTTAGCTGCCAATGTAATCACCATGAGAAAGAGTCTGGAAACAAACTCTCTAACCTTCACAACCCTGTCATCCCCCTGCCCTGGCAACTATTAGGAACCACACACCCATTTGCTGCACTTTTAGCATTTTTCCCTAAACTACAAAAGACAAAGTGACAATAATGTTTTTTTTTTTTTTTAAATAACAAGTAGAAGTTTTTATCGCCAATTCAAAATGGCACCTAGATCTCAGATTCCTACTCCACTGTATTTCATGATGAACTGTAAATGACATTCACTGACTATTGAAGCAGTATGATGAAGCTGTGTGGTGTCAGTACTGACAGAAAATCTAGTAGTAGTAACGAACAAACTCCAAACTATGTCACAAACCTAAACTACAATCTATCAAAATCTTCATCACAATTTTGGAGCATAAACTTAAACATAAAAACTGATATTTCAAAGATCAGTTCCCCTTTTCTCTGTGCTCTTTCCCTTAAGAGCATAGGTCATTTAGTCTGCACAGCTCTTTGCATGGTGTGTGATAGGTGCTTAAAAAAACCCACATACACACCTCTCTACGACGTCCTGGCCGCTCCAGCATGTGTGCTGCTCAACCTCCATCTCACTTTCACAAAGCATCTCTGGCAGCTCAGAGAAAAACCACTGGTACCGCTGGATAGAGCCCTCAAACTCCCTGCAAGAGAGAGTCGTGCATAGCTGAATGCTCGGGTTGTTGGTAATATGAGAAGAAGGCACTGAACCATGTGCTTTTATCTGTTTCAATTTATACTTCTCTATTGAACCCCTCTTTGATACATCTCTGTTTAAAAACAGTTTCTTATAATGACTACATAATTCAAATCTGATGTGAAGATTTTAAGTTGCCATTACATTTAAAACAGTAAAATAACAGGACAGATTAATTGTGTTGGATAAAATAAAAATTACCTTGAAAGTTTCTTCAGGCTGCGGCTCTTGTCACCTCTTGAGCCTTTAAGAGGGAATGACCTTCGCACATACACAAAAAAAAGTTTTTATGGCTGAAAGCGGAACGGAATAAGAAACTGTCCCACATAGTCTCAGAATTCTGTCATATTGTGTACCTCCGGGATTGCAACTGCAGACGCCGATGAGCTGATGGACCAGCTGAGGGAGATGAAGTCACAGATAACCTCTCTGTGGTAACGTGAGCGGTTGTGTGCGTGATGGTGGGTTGTGCGCTCGTCATTATGGGACCAGCTGACTGAGGGCCGCACACTTTCTCTACCTAAGAAGAAGAGGAGCAAAGTACTGTGTTGTTATGTAGTCTGTGCAGAAAAGGAAATGTCTTTTTTTCTACACAGACCAATGTTCTCTTAACAATCATAGCTCATACACACACAGTTGAAAGGTTAGGGGCCTCTGAAGATGTGACTAATGAATAAGAAGCTTGACTAAATATTTAAACAAGTGGTATTTTCTTATTAGGCACAATTAACGGCACAATTATGCTTGTGTGTGTTTGTTTACCTCTCAGGAATCTACGCTACTAAGTCCACAATGTTCTCTCAAAGTTGGACGGCTACTTAATTTCCTCCTCCAACGGTGTGTGCATGCGTGCATGTGTTTGTGTGTCGTCTGTTTGTCCACAGATTAGCCACAGAAACTTTCTCATCACTCAGAACCAAGCTGCATTCTGGGATATTGGTTGTCCAGCCAACCACAGTCTTTGTCTGGCCCTGGATCTGTATTCATACATTTGCACACGCACACATACACACACAGGGACCGAGGGGAACCCCAGATTCTCTGAAGAATGAAGTTTTTTTTAGCTCATCTAGGTACAAGGCTTTTCTGCAAGGAGATCCAAGTGCCAAGCTGAGAGAAACCCACGGCCTTCCTCACCCTGTGTCCAAAATTCGAATAACTTTATTATCAGGCTGTATGATCTGCTGCTTGTGTCAAATTACCTTTTGTCTCACAGGACATAATTACACAATTATTTCACAATTTTCAGTTAGCTGGCATCTATATCCAGAAGCCAAATGTTCTTATGTGAAGCATAAAGCACAATACACATCATCCCCTCCTTCTGCTTACTATGGCTGTGATGCGTGGCCCGTGCAGCTGTGCATGCAGTATGGCATCATTCACATGGTTTCGGACGGCTAACAGAGCTAACTCCATGCTGTTTTGATTACTGCTGGTTGCTAAAGTTGCAGCTAACCGCTGGAGCAGTACCACCAAGCTCCCCCAGGGGGCAGCCAGCTCCGATACACCCACCTGGAGAAAAAAGAGAAAATCACAGGTAACATAAAAGTCAATATAGAAAGTAAGAGGATAATGTGAAATTAAACAGAATAAATATTATGACTATAGCACAAAAGTAGCTTAATCTCAGCCCTCTGCTTCTCTTGGCTTTGCTACATGCAGTTTTCTTTCCGCCTCTTCACTGATGAGGATAAACATGTCAGTTGTTGTTGTTTTTCTATCACACTTCCCTCGCTGAACAGAACAGTGCCATCTTCCAGTTTTGTGCTATAAAGAAGTCTCTCTATTGTGGGCGCTGCTAAAGCTGCCCGGCGAATCTCAAAGCAGACCAGTAAGACGCATTGAAGACTTTGCCAATTCCCTCAGCAGTGCTCTTGTTATTTGTCAGTCTAAAACTTAATGTGGGGATGATTTATTGGCGCTAAGATGCTGTGAATGATTCAGCAGTGTGAGAGATGGGGAGCATTACCACACATTTGTTAGTTGCCTCGCCCCAGACAGAGGGAGACAAATGCTGTGAAGCCTCCCATGCATCTAAAACAAGTTGTCTTCAAAACACACAAAAAACTCAAAAGAATATTAATGTGGGATGTTTGAGAAGTTTTTAAACTCTGAATGTGACAGAATTAAAAATAATTTATGAACAAAAATTTTAAATTTAAAGGAATAGTTCAACATTTTTAAGATTTAAGCTTTTTTAGATGACAGAAAACAAATCACACGTCCCCAATGCGCTTATAATGACAAAGTTAAACACTAATGAATCATATTGTGTGGTTTTGCTAGGGATTTACATGCTATGCTTATTTCATAATCAACAAAACAATTTCACAATCCTCCCAGGAAATCTGTGAAGCATCTTTAATTGACTCTCAAGAACTGCTGGGCAACCAATGAACGACAAAAAAACAGAGACTTCTTACTATAAATCAAATCTAATAATATTTCTGATCTGTAAGATAGCATAGACTGGGTATAGACACACTTTGTAATGTCACAGGTGAGGCGTGAGTAGAGACTGAGTCAGACAGACGACACCTGGGGAAACAGTTACCTCGCCTGTGATAGCACCTCCCTTAATGTGGACGTGCTTTGATTGGCTGATTGACTCAATTTTGAAGCCACCCTCAAGTGGCCATGTGAGGGACTGCAGTTGGCACTTCTGTGTTAGCTTTCCCAGCTATGAGGGTTTCTACTTGGTAAATCCCCATAAAAATGGACAAATTAATTAAATAAGAAAGACAAAAGCTGCAAATGAGCAGGATGAGGTGCAGGTTCTTCACCTCACAGCACCATATCTAACTCATAAAAACATGGGTATGAATGGTCCCCTGCTTCTTCAAAAGCTCTGATAATGTGAAAAAAAAACATAAAATACATATACACATAACATAAAAGACATTTTCAGACTTACCAAACATCCTCTCATAACGTTGACACAGAGTCCGGTGCAGGGCCGTATCAGCGTCAGTCCTTTGCAGTGAGAACAGTACTGCATCCTTACTAAGCCCCGCCCACACTCTCTTGATAAACCCGCCTTCTCCGTCGCATTCACCACGTCTCCGGCCAGTCGCAGCAGTCGGCTCAGGGCCCGACCAGGACGGAGCGCACGGGACAGGCCGGAGACCAGGAGTCGAGGGTGGAGTCCGAACGGGCTGACATCTTGTCGTGTCATGCGCAGGCAGTCATCACGACTGGTGGAAAGGGATGAATAGGACTGGGTGGATGAGTGGCCGAAGCCGGGGTTGAGCAGGCGGTGGTAGACCAAAGGGAAGAGATCGTTGTAGAATCGACGCACAGCACTCTCTATGGAGGAATTAACATCTCCAGAGAGGTGGCGTTTGATGTCGCTGAACAGCTGGAACACAAGGGGGCGACAGTCGGATGCCAAAGAAGAGTAGGCGCTGTCGAACAGGGTGCTGGTCAGGTTAGACGTGAAGGACACAAGCGACTCAAAGGTCTCTGGAAGAAAAACATGGAGAAAGGCATTTTATTGTTTGTATACCATATGAATACCACTTTTGCCTAATATCCAAGCTGCATAGACTTCGGAAGCTGCCATAACATCTAGATACATTTATTTTTTTCGTCTCTGTCTGACCGACCTTGGACTGACTTTATCCTGCTGCATACGAGCTAAAATAGCTACAACTTAATTCATCCCCGAGCTCGTTGTCACTACCCTGTTATCTATAGTCAGGTGATAATGAGAGGCCCAATCTCATGATCCACCGTGTTTCCTATGTCAGACAGGGTCTAATAAAGTGGACACCAAGCTCCCCTTTCCAGAGGCAGTGGTGTGTGACGGTCTGTGTTTGAACCTAGCCAAGTAAGAAGGGTGATGTCAGTCTGATGGCATCTTAACACACACACGGACACACATATAGACAACTGGGAGAAAGGGTGAAGTGGGAAAAAACTATTTCACCAAAGCACACATCAGTCAGTGTGTATGTGTGTGCATTCACTTCAGAGTCACAGCTGCTGCCACCTGACGGCAATTTATGAGGGAATTTACTGAATAACTCATAAGTACTACTTAAGTCGATCATTACATGTGCAACACATCAGCTGACCGGAGTATGAAAGTGCATGCTGCAGTGTTGGAGGATGAGGTGACTGAGTGGAAGTGGCAGGGCTCTTTAAGCTGAAGCACTGAGTGAGAACGTTTCACTTTTATGTGTTTGCATATCCATGTTCTGGCAATGGCAGCTCAAATACACACGGCATCAAGTGTCCACTCACATGGGGTCATGTGATTAGCTCTTAACCCTCAGTGATTGGACAGCAGCTGTGACATGGAAGAGAGGGCATAAGGGTCTTACAGAGCCAGGAGAGACACACGCTAACACACACACACACACACACACACACACACACACCAAAGTATTCCACAGGGTGTAAATAGAGCCTGACTACAACCACTGTGGGCATGTCTCAGTTTCTCCAGTGGGTCATAATCACTGAGGGTGATCCTTTGAGACTCAGTTCAGCTGTTCAGGCAACATTACTGTGCAAAAATTCATTTAACTCAGTTAAGAGCTGATTAACCTAAATTAAATATATTGCAATGGCACCTAAAGACATAGCAGTGCCTTGTCATTAATTCATGTGTTTTTATCAATAACAATGATCAAATGCAGGCGTTCTATTATCATTTTTAGCACCATTTGCCTCCTTTACATAAAGATGGCTGCAGTGTTTCAAGAGAATAATACCAAACCTATATGCATATACAAATATCCCTTGAATTTAATAATAATATTCTTTTTGCAATGTCCAAAAAATTTTACTTCAATTTCTAAACTTGTCCTCCTTCTCTCTTGCGGCAGCTTTGGCATTGTTCAGCCCTTCTTTGTGTCTGGGTGTTTGGCATCAATTTTACCCATGGATGGTTTAGCCATCCATTGGGCATAAATAGAAGCTGAAACTGAGCCTGAGTGTATTCAGATGTAGCAGGGAGGGAGAGACTGAAAAAAAACACAGATACATGTTTGCCATGTCTGTCTGCTGGGTTTCATCAGCTCTACCATTCTCATAATCTCTACACTGCATGAGCGTGCATGCACATGCACACACAAATGCAGGGTTGCTCTCTCTCTCACACACACACACACACACACACTGGTGAATAGCGTTGAGAGACAAGTGGACAAGCAGAGTATTCTTCCTTCTATTCAGAGCAGCCCGTTAGAGACCGGCTGTTGCCCACGGCAACAACACTTTGCTGCGGATACGTACTGAATGTAAACATTCTTCGTCCCTCGCTCTCTCATTGGTCAAGAACAAAACCTGATTATGGCAGCGACAGAGACAGACAGACAGAGAAAGAGAGCGGAGAGTTGTAACAAAGTTTTCCGCTGCTCCCTCTGAGAGTTTGCTCTCTCAAAGACTCAATCGAACATCAGTTGTTTGTTTGGCTAGCCACTGTGGCGCCTCACAAAATAAACTGGCCTCACACAAACCACCCTGACACAAACTGGCCATTTCATGATGAACACACAAAGTGAGAATGACAGAGGGGCTACGGGTTCTTGACAGAACATTTAAAACACTGAAATCACTGCTGCTATTAAAGTCACTTCGGCTTCGGGTCTTGACTTTATTGGTCAGAGATGAATGGTATTAACACACTACAGCTGGGACGCAAACAAGAGTTCTAGTACTTAACTTAAGACTGCAACTAATTTTTATTGTCTTGATCAATAAATCTGCTAAACGTTAGGCTTTAAAACTGACTTGAATGTGGTGCTGCACCAAAAAAACATCAAATATTTTTTATTTTATTTTCCACAGATGAATTAAAGTATTTTCTTAATCCTGTCCTTCTTACCCTGGTAGGCCTTGGTGTGCCCAGTAATCAGGTACTTTAGTTCAAAGCTGTAGGATCGCATCTTCTGCTGCGTCTCACTGCGAACAGCCGCCATGTAGCTGTCCTCCATCTTACTGGTGCAGCAGCTGGGCCCAGGTTGGACACACACTCGAAGAGATTCATCTGCAAAAAAGAGGAAATAACTATTTGTTTGTTTTTTTAAAATCTCCTGGATAAATAATGATGTTTCACTTTTAGTGATCTTCCTTTTAAAAGCATGGGGTGTGACGTAGAAGACCACATACAATTAATTGTACAATGAGTCTATTGGGAGGCAACACAATAGCATGTGTGTGTGTGTGTGTGTGTGTGTGTGTGTGTATGAGTGACATTGCTAAACTACTGTAAGCCAAGCTGTCAAGCAGCTGACTGAGATCAAGGGGAGGGTTAGATAGAAATGAGAAGGATAGACTGTTATGTGACACACCAGGCCTGTGTCAAACTTTAGGTTATTCATATTAGCACCAGCTGACAATGGAGAACATTACTGACATAGTTATTGTTAATGCTGGATGGCGTTCCACACTGTGTTTGGCTGAATGCAGTAAGACTTCATCTACTACGAACGGTTAGTGTTTTTATGCTGCATGGACATCATTAGCATTAGCAGTTGCCATGGAGACGGCTGTGTTTATAGCCTATACATGCACATTCATTTCAATCAAGATACAGCATTTGCATGTAACATACAGTACATATCCCTCTATACATGAGTACATTTCTCATCAGTTGGCATATATAGGAGTATTCTAATACATTGTATTAATGCATATATTACATACATTATTATATTTGGGGATAAACTATTGGAAAGGTCACCTTAAAGGACAAAATTATTAAATAAAATTCACTTGGCCTTGATGCATAACCAAGAAACTCCTGAAACAAGTCTCCAGTATAGAGGCATTATGCCAATTTTACCATTTGAAGCATCTACAGCATATGGAGCTGGTATCTAAAGTGACATTGTCCTCAGAGCAATTTATTCTGCAGTGGCAGATCACTGAATGCCAAAAACAAGAGACTCTTGTCTTCTGTGGTGATAATTAAGTGTAATTAGCAGTGGTCTCAGTCAGAGACTGTTAAGGTCACTATTAGGTAGCTGTTAGCAATCAAACAGACTGTCAGTAAGTGCAGACACTGCAGAAATGCATTATCACACTGCTTCAGGCTACACTGCAGTCGGCAGCCTGCATCACATTTATTATTTTATTGCAGTCTGCAAAATAATTCTAATTTTATTATAATGAATACAAAGACAGCCTTCAGGGTGTTGTTAAACCTTGTCAGGCTTGAAAGAAGTTAACACTTAGTTGAGATCTTTATTGTCCAATCTATAATAAAACATTTATATGCTCTGTTTTAATCTGAATATCACACTTTATAGTGCAGAAGGGAATGCAGCTCAAATAGGCATTAGAAAACAGCATAATTAACACCACCACTTATAGCCAACTGTGCTTACAAGAGCTCGATATATAGGCCTCCCAGACTATTTTGGTTAGTTTTCAATAGAAATACTTTCTGTGCATGAGGAGACGTGCCTCTCTATTTGAAACTGCAGCCCTGCATTTACAAATCCAAAGTGTATTTAAAATAAACTTTTAAAAATAAAAAATCTCAGAATACCTGGGACACTGAGCTGAAGTTTGATAACTCTAATTAACAGTGATATTTGTGCAGTTAGAAGATTTATATTCAAACATATTGCAGAAGTAAAAAAAACACCTGTACAGCAGATTATTGCAATAAAATGCACAAACAGACAAAACTTTACTGCAACTTTAGTTCTGTTCTAAATCTGCAGAGTAAAACAATGTTTTTTTAGTTAAGTAAAAAAAACGATATTTTTCTCAATATCTCTTAAATAGATTTTATATATTAAATATATTTTTTTAAACAAATGCAAACTGTGTGTTTATGTTAAGTCTCTTATGGACTTTCTTCAAATATTATATAAAATGTATATGTAACATCTCCAAAGGGACAGACTGACCTGCTCCCGGTCTGTCTGGCACCAGCTCCACCGGGCCTATTTGGCGCATCATGTAGGCTGTCTTCACCTCATGACAGCTGTCTGCATCGGCTGATCTACAGCCAGTCTCCGGTAAAAAAACAAACCACAACAAAATTATGACCCAAAACAAGTCCACGATTTGTAAGCCTGCCCGGAACATCGCAACATGTCAGTAGAGAAGAAGTTAAAAGAGTCCAAAGAGGTTAATGTGAATTCCTCCCAAAAAAAAGTCCTAACTTATTGCAGTGTGACTGAAAACTTCATCTGTGCAGCCACCAAGTCTGTGTGCAGCTCGGTGTCAGGCTCAGCGCCCTCCTCTCTCTCTCTGTCTCTCTCTCTCTCACACACACACACACACACACACACACACACACACACACACACACACACACACACATATATATATACATAATATTTTCTATTACTTT